>JAZKJV010002793.1:0-197829 GCA_037367405.1 Ottelia alismoides | reverse complement strand
TCCTAGATGATGCATGTAGACGATAGGAGGATAAGAAAGTTAGAGAGGATGTTTATTAAAAATAAGGAGGGTTGGAGGAAGAGAAGGCGGCACCCCTGTTTTGTGGGATTAAGGAAGCACAAGACATGGAGAAGAAACAAGAGGGGATATGGGTTTCAAGAAAAAAACACAAAATATTTTACAACGAATTGAAAGGAGATACATTTCATTAATATTTTACTTTTATATTAGAAGTCTCTCTCTCTATATTTTGAGAGGTCCAAATAGGAAAACATGATCATAGTAGAAAATCAAAAGAGAATAATAAAATATCAGAATATTTCATAGAATATCCCAAGATATATAGAATCTTTAGACGATACTTGAGTATTTAGGAGATTGTACGGGTAAAAGAACACTCCGCTTCAAGATGTAACATAGATCTCCGTCATGCACTCCTTGTCATAGAGAAAATCATGATGCTTCTTGGGAACTCCTTTTGTGAAGATATCAACTAGTTGTAATTCAAAATATACATATATACGTATATATATTTGTGTGTAGCAATCTTCCATTTTTTTGACAACATTGCAAATGGTAAGACAATTGTCCTCAATGTGCTTTGTCCTTTCATTAAGGACAAAATTCGAAGCTATGTAGGTTGTAGAGTTATCATGATACATGGGAGCATGAGTCGTAGTGTAAATCATCGAGAAGAGAAATAATCCAAGTCACCTTGCAAGTACTACGAGCAAGCATGTGTTGTTTCTTACTCGTTATATGACCATGTTAACTGGGCGAAGCTCGACAGTTCACACTTTCAAGTTAAACATGCTTGATTGTGACCAAGGCTTTAGATAAGTAGAAGAGCAGTGGAAGGAGGTGCAGGTCGATGACTCTGCCATTTAATTCTGATGAGTAGGTTAAGTATTTGCTTTTCTTTTTGATCGAGTACAAGAAAATGTTGCATAAGTCATGGAGCTCTATGAGAAAACAAGAATATGCGACTATAATAATAGTCACATACTAGTTCCCAAGCAGTTCTATTATAGTCGCATTTTATGTCTGCATCTACTGTCATCGTATTGACTATAGTTGTACCTAAATGGTTGTATTTACGTAGGCGACCAAATTATTGTTGCATTGCAGTCCAAATATTTCCACCGGTGACCATGCTGTTCTCAGTGCGTGTTCACAATATATCATCATTCTAGCAGGAATTGCACGGCATATGCGACCACAAAGGCAACACATGTTGTTGGTTCTTTTTATATTTTCGTATTGATTTAACATGAACATAAGCAGCAGTAGCAGGTTCATCTACTGGTGCACCATCTGTTGGTGCTCCTAGACCTCAACACATGCTAAACATTGTACTACTCATTATACTATTCATTCATCCATTCATTCACCCAACATTTGTACCTCAACACATAACAACATTCTATCATTCCCATAGCAATAATAGTCATGCCATTCGATGCAATTTAGATACCACAGTGAGCAAAATGCCACAAATTTTTATTTTACATACAATTTTCACGACTTCAACATCAAACATGTCAATCATCAGTTAAAGCATATTAACATGAGCTTTAAGCATCCAAACTTATAATTTAAGGAGGTAGTTCGTGCATCAACACAATAGGAATAAAAAGTACGTGAGTGTACTCACGAACGTAATTAAGCCAATCTCAATAATCTCCGTGCTACTAAACATACACAATAATATTTATCATGTAGCATGTTTTACGGTTGGACTCTTAAAACATATATAAAGTGGTTGCATTCTCACAATAATGAACAATAAGAATAAAAAGCAAGTCATCTTAAATATTTAAAGCATGCTAAGTATGCATAGGATTCCCATGTATGTTACGGGCCCTACCGCACACACATTCTTAATCGCATAACATCATGAAAATATAAGTTCTTGTATAAAATGGTAGATGTTCCTTTCTATGGGAAAAGAATGGATTGTTTATTCATGAATCCATATGTTTCTCTTGTATAGGAGAGTAACCTGTTGGGCAAATTACATAAAGAAGACAAAGGAAATAAATAATACATAAAAGACATGAAAGATAACTACTAACTCAACTCTCCCCCTCAAGCTGGAGTGTAGATATCTATCAGGCTTAACTTAGAGCAACATCTCTGATAAGGCCCTCTGGCTAGGTCTTTATAAGTACATCTGTTGTCTAGTCTATAGAGCTGACATGAGTAATGAAGATGAGACCCTTCTATTTCATGTTATGAGTGTAGTGATAGTCCACCTCGATGTGCTTGTTCCTCTCATGGAATGATGGGTTGTTTGCAATGACGAGGACAACCTGGTTGTCACATTGGAGGTGCATGGGAAGAAAGCAAGTGGAATGGCGTTGATATTTAAAATTTACAAACTACTTACGTGGAAAATGGTTTTCAAGTTGCTCTGTATGTAAATCCCATGTTCACCCATCACCCCATAACCTTCCTCAAATAATATTTTCGTTATTTTAACTAATTAATGACCTATATACTTATTATTATCATTTTATTACTTAGAGATTGGGTTGATGGATCTTGTTATTAAGGATGATGGATCTTTGATCTGATCTTGATTTCTGTCTAATTTCTCAAGTCTTGTGGATAGTATGTGGTCTGAATGTGACCTCATAGTGTGATTCTAAGGCATAAGGGTACCTTATGGTTGGGGTGGCGCCGTAGGCATGCAATGGAGTGTAATGCATCTTAACTAAGTTCCCAATATATCCATTAGCTTTTCTTATCACTCATAGTAGTAGTTCTAAGATCCGATTGATTGTCGATGATTGATGGTTGATGATGATTAATGATTCCGTACCAGATTCAACTGTAGCCAATTCAGCTATAACCAATCTCAATTGTAATACATCGCCAAACCTATTGGCAGAACGGTAACTAAAACTCAAGCGGTGGGGAAGTCTCCTAAGAGACCCTTCCGTCTTGCCCTCTAAGTGGAAGTGTGGTCTAGTAGAGGGATAAGTCTACTCCAAAACTACGCCACTGAGATGGGTGGGAGAAACTCCCCGGAAGAGTCCCTCCGAAAACCGGCCCGACCGGTGCGTGCAAACGAGCTCGTAAGAAAAACTAAAACCGATGGCCCACAGCCTAAGTGCTCTAAAACAGAGGGTCAACGAAACTAGTCAAAAGTCGGGATCCGAACGAGGCATAAAAACACTGTGAGCTCGCATAAACTGTAAAAGGATTGGGATCCTAGACCCGCGCACTAAGCGACTGCTGCCCGAACTAATCTTCCTATCTCCCGCCTAGTTGAGGGTCACCACGCCCTCGCACGGTCAGGTGTTAGGGTCACCTTGACCGGAACAATTAATTGAAATTATTGATTCACAACCATATGGATGCACTTGACTACAGACTAAATTCGCATTATCTTTTGTTGTTAGCTTCACATATCTTAACACGATCTTTGTATTTCACATTGCCACAACCTCAATGATCAAAGGTCATTAGATTCTTATATTAGCATTTACTGTTTGCCACGACTTTCTTGTAAGGCCGGTGTTGCTAAAATTGAAGTGCAAGATAAAGCTATGCATGGTTCTATTTGGAAACTTTTGTCAGTAGATGTAATACCAATGTTAAAGTAATTTCTTACTTGAGATGCAATACTTGACACACAAAATGCTAAGTCCTTGTACTAACATGTTGCCGTCACCTTCATGTTAGGGTTATTAAACTGCATCCAGTTCAACTTTATAACCCTTAGAACAATCATCCGAACAAATGTTCTAGCTGGACACAACTTCAGTTGTCAAATATCTTTTTTTGAGTGACAAATGTTCTGATGCTAGAGCCAAGCCTCGTTTATTCTTAAAACTGTTAAAGACCCTATGCCGAGATGTGAAATTTACAAACCAATTGGTATCGAATTAATTTGGGGTCCGTACTAACAAGGCCAGTTATGTAGTCATGAGAAAGAATATAAGGGCTTCCTAAGAGACAGTAAGATTTACAAGTTCATATGAACTCCATTACCGTGTACTCACACAGATATGAGACCAAGATTAAATTGTATTGTCAACGTAATTTATTAACTAGTTTAAATTTATCCTGAATAACTCATATGATTTATTATATTTTTTTAAAATACACATAAACTGGAAGTAAAAGCAGTTTCTTTTCCATTATATCAAAGATTTTAGTCAGGTTTTCTTTTAGAGTTTCCAGAAATTCTGTATGTTTAAGAGAAGTGCACATATGTTCTTTAGGACTGAAATGAGTGTTGTTAATTTCTTCTGGTGGTATGTTGTGAACTGAGATTGCTGGGACCTTGTGTTATTTAGTTATGATGGTCTAATAATTTTGTTTGGCAACCATATTCAATCACTGATTAAGCAACTCCCTTTACTGATGAGAAAAGAAAACACAAATCAGAGTATGAAGAGTATGAAGTCTGAATAAAAGGGAGAAAAATATTTTTTTATAGACCCTGCAATCTATATAGTTATACTATACTATACATTTAAGTATATACTTACTGTTACTTTATTCCAAATGATAGAGTTAAATTGGGTTAAATTTTGACTTAAACTGATAAGAACAGATGTCTTGGATTACTGTCCATTTAAAAAAACTGTACAGAGCTCAAGATACCAATGAATAATAAGATCCATTACCAACTAAATTCCCACCACATGTTATCAAATATGGGATCTAATTGTGTATAAAAAATATATGCATGGCAACAAGAAAAAAGACTAAGAATTGTACCTTAACATCCCAAAATTTTGGAAGTTTGCTTGACATGCAAGAGCAGCTACAACTGCTAGCTTCTTAGAGCATCTAAGATAGCTAATTTGGAGGCTTTTATGGAGTAGAAGCAGTAGTAGGGAGCAGCTCCAATTGCTCATCCAAGAGTAGCAAATCTGGAGCACCTCCAGCTGCAGCTGAAGAAGAGGACAACAACAAATTCGGAAGAGAAATGCTCCTTCGGCTGAGATTTTAGGATAGATTTGGGAGCAAAACAATGGAGGAAAGAAAGGGGATTTGGGAAAAAATTGGAAGAAAAGAAAGAAGAGAGGGAAGCTTCTTACGCTGGGAATTGGAAAGGAAATGAGAAAGAAAAGAAAGAGGGGAAAGGCTCTTAACATTGAGAAAAGAAGCCAAATGTCACTTGAATGACATCAGCAAGTTGATGTCATCTTGCTAATGTCAGTTTGCTGATGTCACCTTTAATAATCTATATAATACCTTTATTTTATTCTTTTTGCAAAAAACTCGAGTCATTTGTACTTGCATCTCGAGTCTCGGATTTTGACGAACAATAGCTCGTTTTGTCCATCTCTAAGCGACGATCAATATGAGTATAATATCCATATACTTCGGGTATGAATTCCCGAAATTCTCGAGATATGGTCTCGGTTTGTGACTAAATTTTGTGATTTTAAAAATATCAAATGACCTTTGATGATCGATCGACGAATGGTCGATTCCGTTAGTCTTATTTCTTCGAGTCGGATTTTTGGATGGTCTCGGTTTATTTTGTGGTTTTCGAATTTGTGTCACGACTTTTCTGATGGCATGCATAACGATGTGATCGAGTTTTGGTCGATTGCGATCAAACAAATTTCGATCTGCGATCAATGGATCGTTCTGGTTTTATTTAATTTTAATTGAAAATTAATTGGTCGTGTAGACCTTTGATCGTGTCGGAGTTGGATTAATCAGATCCGGATGTTACAATTATAAAAACCTCAAAGGGAGTCTCGTCCATGAGACTCGAGTCAAGGTCATTATGCGTTTTATCTGGATTTCATCATACCATAAAAACCTCAAAGGGTTTTGGATCCATAAAAGCCTCAAAGGAAGAACAAGCCATATTCTTTCAATAAGTATATAATTAAATGAGCTTGTTAATGATTACCTGAGAAAAGCTGCAGGTATCGTGTCCGCATATCAGCTTCAGTCTCCCATGTCGCTTCTTCGACACCATGTCAGTGCCATAGTACTTTGGTCACGGGTATCTCTTTGCTGCGAAGCTACTTTGGTCAAGGGTATCTCTTTGCTGCGAAGGTTCTTCACATCACTGTCAATTATCTGCACTGACCTCTCCTCATATGTCAAATCAGGCTCCACGTCAAGATTCTCATAGCTGATGACATGTCGAGGGTTGTGCACGTACCTCCTTAGGTTGGATATGTGGAAGACGTCATATATAGCCGAAATGTGTGGAGGAAGGCCTACTCGTAGGCCACCTTCCCAACATGAGCAAGAATCTCAAATGGTCCAACATACTAAGGCACCAACTTGCCATGGACATTGAATCTTTGTATTCCCTTCATGGGAGATACTCGTAGGAATACCAATCTCCCACCTGTAATTATAGGAATGAATACAGATTAAGTTAAATCTTAATGAGTCATATTTGCAAAAGGAATAAGAGAAGAAGATTAGATACCGGAAACGCCAAATCTCTTCTTTAACAGTCTGCATAGCTCTTCTGGTGACTCTGTGCTGTCAGAAGCTTCCGTCTCAGCGCAGTCTCCTCCAAGAGATCCACAGAGTAAATAGCATGATCACTTACCTCACGCCAACTGAGAGGTGTGATGCATCTCCGCCCGTATAGGGCTTCAAATGGTGCATGCTAATGCTGGAATGATAGATGTTGTTGTATGCTAATTCTACTAATGGCATATGGTCCTTACAGGACCCTTTCCACTCCAGGGTACATGTGCGTAACAAGTCCTCAAGTGTCTGAATGGTGCGCTCACTCTGTCCATCGGTCTGTAGATGGTATGCAGAACTCATCTTCAGCTCTGTCTGTAGTGCTGATATGAACTGATGCCAATAGTGCAATGTGAACCTCGAGTCTCTGTCAGACACTACCTCATGTGGTATACCATGAAGTCCGATAATATTCTGCACATATAGCCTTGCCAATCTAAATGGAGTGTAGGTCATGCTGACAGGTATGAAATGGGATGACTTGGTCAACCTGTCAACAACGACCCAAATAGAATCATGGCCACCTGGTGTTCGCGGTAGTCCAGTGATGAAATCCATAGAAATACTCTCCCACTTTCACTCGGGAATGGAGAGAGACTGCAATAACCCTGTCAGCCTTCATCATCTGACATGTCATACATCTGCTAACGTGATGTGACACATCATGCTTCATCCCATCCCACCAGAAATGTCGGCGTAGATTACGATACATCTTTGTGCTGCCAGGATGAATATATAATCGTAAACTGTGTGCCTCATCAAGAATGTCTTTGCGTAACTGCTCATCGTTGGGCACAATGACCCGGCCAACTTTCCACAGGATGGGCTCTGTAACCATAAAATCATCAAATTCGTCAAGACAACACGCATTTATTTGTCTCGAATCTAAGGATATGACTCCCAAAGACTGCTGAATCGTGGAGGCACATCAGTAGATATGGATCCACTCTTCTGAGGATGCCAATCAGTCAAAGCTGTGAGCATATCCCACGTGTATAATCAGTTTGCCGTACCGTCTGCATGAACTTTCCTTCTAAGTGTATCTGCCATTACGTTTCCCTTACTGGGATGGTAAGAGATTGTGCAATCATAATCCTTCAGTAGATCCAACCACATGCATTGTCTCATGTTCAACTCCTTTTGATCAAAGATATACTTCAAACTCTTGTGATTGGTGAAAATCTTGAAATTCACCCCATAGAGATAGTGGCGCAAGATCTTCAAGGCGAAGACAACTGCCGCCAACTCCAAGTAATGGGTATAGTAATTCCTCTCATGCGGTCTCAACTGACGTGATGCATAATCAATCACATGACCTCTACATCAGTATCACTCCTAAACCTTCTCCCGAGGTATCTGTATATACTGCATAATCCTGGGTACCTGAAGGAAGTGCAAGAATGCGCACAATAGTCAATCTTTCCTTCGATCTCCTGAAGGCCTGCTCGCATGAATTATTCAGATAAAAGGAACTCCCTTCTGTGTCAACTGCGTCAGAGGAAGAACAACCCATGAAAACCCATTGACGAAGTGTCTATAATATCCCGCTAATCCAAGGAATCTCCGAATCCGAGTGACTGTCTTCGGCTGCTCCCAAGACACGATTGCCTTAATCTTCACAGGATCAGTTGCGATACCTGTTGACATGCCCACGAAATGAGACCTGGGATAACCAGAGCTCACACTTGCTCAGCTTGGCATACAACTTGTGCTCTCACAATGTGTCCGTTACAATCTTCAGGTCATTCGCGTGATCTCATTCATTCCAAGAATAAATTAGCACATCATTAATGAATACCACAACAACTTGTCCAAGTATGGACGGAAGATCATGTTCATCATATCCATGAATGTTGCAGGAGCATTGGTGAGCCTAAACGACATCACCAGGAACTCATAGTGTCCATATTGAGTCCTTAAAGCTGTCTTCGGAATATTTGACTCTCGAATCCTCAGCTGAGATCGAAGGTTGATCTTCGAGAACATCAACGATCCATGAACCTGGTCAAATAAGTCATCGATGCACGGCAAAGGATAACGGTTCTTCACCATTCTCTTGTTCAACTGCCGGTAATCAATGCATAATCTCATCGATCCATCATTCTTCTTGACAAAAAGAACAAAAGAATGTTAACAATTGTTACATACAATCCAGTGTATTAAAAAATAATAATAAGTAATTTATTGGTTCCAAAAGAAAGCAAGTAGAATGCCGTTGATATTTAAAATTTACAAACTACTAGTGTGAAAAATGATTTTCAAGCTGCTCTATATGTCAAGGTTGTAAAAATCGCCCGACTGGCCCGACTAGTAGGTCCGACTAGTCTAGTCAGTGGGGTGGCCGACCGAGTACCGACTAATTTCAACTAGATACACTAGTCGACCATTTTTTTGCTTGGAGATACCATATTCTTATATGTTTTTCTTTTTTATAAGCAAACTTATTATAATTTGCTAAGTGTTTTATTTAAATTCAATTACTTTTTTTATTTTATTATGATAGTATGAAAATGTACCAAATCTATGTAAATATATGTATAAAAATGAGTTATATATTTAAAATAATCATAAAATTCAAAGCCGATTAAAGTCCAACTAAATTCGATTAGTCGTCCGACTGCCGATTAATCCTTAGTCAGTGACCCAACCGACCGAGTACCGACTACCGACTTTTGCAACCTTGCTATATGTAAATCCCTTGTTCACCCATCACCCCATAACCTTCCTCAAATAATATTTTTATTATTTTAACTAATTAATTACCCATATGCAGATTATTATCATTTTATTACTTAGAAATCAGGTTGATGGATCTTGTTATTAAGGATAATGGATCTCTAATCTGATCTTGATTTCTGTCTAATTTCTCAAGTCTTGTGGATAGTCTGTGGTCTTGGTCGGAATGTGATCTCGCACTATGACTCTAGGGCGTAAAGAGTACCTTAGGGTTGGGGTGCCTCCGTAGGTATGCAGTGGAGTGCAATGGCGGCTCCTCCAACGATCTCCACCTGGGCGGTGCTCCCTCCTTCTCCAGCTCGCAGGCGGCTCTTCCCCCTCGATGGCATCTTGCATATGCCCTTCAGCTTCAGGTGGCGTTGCCGATTCGTTGGAGGCGGAAGTTGGGTTCCCAATGGGAACCCTAGTCGAAGCAGACATGAGCAAGGGTCCGATACCCCTTAAATAAAGGGATGGGTCAAGAAGAAGTAGTCGTGTATTTAAAAAAAAGGTGAAGGGCCCTCGAAAGGTCTGTAAAAAAAGAGAGCAGTAAAAAAAAAGAGGCCTGGTTAGAAAAAAACAAGAGGCGCGTACAAAAGAAAAGTCGTATGCAGAAATTGCAAAAAAAATGATGATTTGAAAAAAGGAAAAGAAAAGCCGGGAAGAAAGGATTATCGGCTTATGTGATTCATGTTTTTCTCCATTTTATTGTCTTCTCCCAACTTTGTCGATGTCATTATGTTCTGACAAGTATGAGAGAAAGGAGGAGTATTATGTAGAGTTACATGTCTACTCCAGATTCAGATGTCAGATTATCCAGACCAGTCAGATTTCCAGACTCTACAGTTCAGATATTCAATCTCGACGTCAGATTCGAGTCCTCAGCTTCAGATACACACATGTATGCGGTCCAGATGTGCACTTGTATGTCATCATTTGTCGTGGTCTCCATCTTTTGTGTTTCGGCCAGAGTTTTCATGTGAGCCATACAAACTCTAGAGTAGAGGACCATTCCCTATGCAGTGTTGGCTAGGGTTTTCATGTGGTTTCATAGGGACTCCAGAGTAGAGTACCATTCTCTATGCTAGATGTGAGAGACCCAGTTCTCCGACGAGGAGACTTTTTCAGACTCCATTCTCAAGCGATCGTGAACTCCAGTACGAGATCCTTGTTGAAATAATTATATCTCTTTATATTGTTGTTTTACAATTTGCTATTTTCTTCGGTCCCTTCATGTAATTTTCCTTTAGAGCTTTTCTCATATATAAGAGAGCTCTAGGGCTACGGTGAAATATAACTTTCATTTCACACATTTCCACATGGTATTAGAGTGACGGTCCTAGACCAAAGCCTGTGCCCTAGAGCCCGACCCCACCAAAAAGCCCTAGCGCATGCTCGCATTTCACACGTGCCGCCGCCACCAACACGCGCCACATGCGCTCGCCGCCTATGCCACAGCGGCCAGCGCTGCCTGCGCCTCCACGAGCAGCCCTTGCGCCCGCACACCACCACCGGTGTCACCTGCATCTCCAACGCACCCTAGCACTTCTTCCAGTGCAGCCTGCATCGTTACAAACCTTTGGTTTAGCTTGTCTTTGATTTTCCAGGGTGTAAAGAGATTATCTAAAACACCTCAGACACTCAAAGGAGCCTTCAAAGAATGGAAGAAGTTGTGGTATGAGTCTACACCCACAACCATCTTCCCATATGTCCGTGTAGGCACAAGTCTTTCCTGTTGCACATCCCAGTCTTGGAGATAGTTGTCATCATGTCTGACAACAAGTTGACGTTTCATCCCTGGGTGCCTTCAAAGGTCCAGCACCCATAGTCAAGATGGATGGAACAAACTATGAACAGTGGGCCATGCAATTCATGCAATGGCAAGAAGCACATCCTCACGACAGAAGAGCCGAGTGACAAGATTGGGATCAATGCCTCATGGGAGGCTGATGATGCATATGCACGTGTGTGGCTATTTGGGACTGTGTCAACAGAGATAGCTAATGATATTCTGAGTCAGCCTACTGCAAAGGATATGCGGGACATTCTCGTCGCCACATACTCACCGACGAAGAATGGGTCAAAGATACTGCAGCTCCAGATTGATATCTTTACGTCGAAACAGAATGGTTGCCCTCTCCATACCCTCTACACCTCTTTGAGGGGTATGTTTGAGAGGCTACATGGTTACATTCCCTTGACTGCTACACCAGAGCAACTCAAGGCATACCGAGACTCCGTGATAACTGGGGTCTTTCTAGATGCTCTTCATCCAGAGTATGACGCTGCTCGAGCCCAGATCCTTACTGATGCCACTATACTTCCAATAGAGGAGGCATATCGCAGACTGAGCAGACTTCCCATATCATCCGCTGGTACTCAAGTGTCTCAGTCTTCTTCTGCCATGGAAACTTCTCATGGTAGAGGAGGTACTTCACAGTTCAGTGGTCGAGGTGGCCGTGGAAATGGGGGAGGCAGTCGACCTCCCCGTCAGCCTTGCACCTACTGCTACAGGCCAGGTCATTCTAAGGAAACATGCTATTCTAAGCACTAGTTTCCCGTGTCAGCACTTGTGGCAAAGCAGATCCAACAGGGCAGCAGTTCCTCAACTTCATCTGATCAGAGATTTGATGAGTTAGTAGCGCGGCTCAGGGAGATTATACCCACTCCTGGGTCATCTAGCTCTCTGTCAGGATCATCAGAGGTAGTAGCTTCAACCTCTGCATCTACATCAAGTACATCATATGCTTTTACTAGCTGTTACATGACAGATTTGTCGGAGTGGATCATGGATTCAGGAGCTTCTCATCATCTCTATGGTGACAAAGGGCAGTTTAGTACCTATAGCCCGACTCCGTTAGGTAGATCAGTTGTGATAGCAGACGGGACACACTCTCCCATTACTGGTCAAGGGGAGGAGCAGTTAACTCCTGCAATGCGGCTTCAGAACGTCCTTTACGCTCCTAAATTTTCTATGAACTTACTATCTATTAGCCAAATTACCAGGAATTTACACTGTCATGCCATATTTGATCCTTCTTCTCTTGTATTTCAGGACATTCTTACGGGCAGGGTGATTGGGTCTAGCCGTGACCATGGTGGCCTCTACAAACTGGTGCAATCTCTTTATGTTGGTTCCTCTTCTCTTAGCACTAGATCTATTTCTCCCTACATGTGGCATCTTCGATTTGGTCATCTTCCTCTACAAAAGTTGTGCCATGTTCTTCCTCAAATCTCCCCTCGCTCTATTTTTCAGTGTGAGTCCTGTCAGCTTGGGAAGCATCATAGGTCCACATTCCAGAGTTGTCAGGGTCAAAGTAGTCATCGTCTTTTTGAATTGATTCATTTGGATATTTGAGGTCCCAGTCGTGTCTCTGATCTCCAGGGACACATGTTTTATCTTGTAGATGTTGATGAGTTCTCTAGATTGTCGTGGGTGTTTCTTCTTAAGAACAAGTCTGATGCTGGTTCTGTTATTCAGACTTTTATTAATGAAATAAGGAATGTGTTTTCAGCAAATATCAAGTATATACATTCTGATAATGCGCTTGAATTTTGCAGTACATATCTTTCTCAATTTCTTAGATCCTATGGCATTGTACATCAGACATCTTGTGCGTATACTTCTCAACAGAATGGAGTGGCTGAGAAGAAACATCGCTACCTTTTGGATGTCACCAGGACTCTTTTGATTCAGAGTTGTGCTCCACTTTCCTACTGGGGGGATGTGGTTCTCACTACGTGTTATTTGGTGAACCATAGGCCCTCATCGGTTCTGGAGAGAAGATCCCGTTCTCGATTGCGTTTCTCGAGATGGATCTTTTCTATCTCACGCCTCGTGTTTTTGGGTCTGTGGCCTTTGTTCATTAGATGTCTCCAAGTCTTGACAAGCTCTCTCCTAGAGCTGTCAAGTGTGTGTTTGTTGGGTATTCCTAGACCCAAAAGGGGTATCGTTGTTTTGATCCTACTCGACGAAGGTACTATGTTAGTGCAGATGTCACCTTCTTTGAATCCATTATGTATTTCTCTCCCACAGGTGACAAACTCATTCCTTCAGAAAATGGAGAGGAGGTTTATATGCCTTTATCTTCGGTCTCATATACTCCAGGTGACCATATGACACCACCACCTCCTCCTATACCTCCACCACCACCTCCACCACCACCTCCACCTCCACCACCACCACCTCCTTCCACACCTACTTTCTTTCCGTAGGTTTATCAGCGCAGGCCTCGTGCTCATGTGCCTCCTCCATCATCCAACACCCCCAAGGTATGTTCTGAGCATTTGAGTTCCACTAATGGCAATGGTGATTTTAGTGTGCAGATTGAGGGGCATGCCGTCATAGATGATACTCCATCTGAGGATATTATGGATTTGGGCGTGCCTATTGCTCCACATAGGAAGAGGCGTGCATGCACTATACGTTCTCTTTCTTCTCATCTTTCCTTGGCAAGATTGTATGAGGACTTTCAGAGGTTTGTTGGTGCTTTATCAATTATGCAGATACCACGGTCATATCAAGAAGCTATGCAGAGTGGTCCATGGCGATTTGTTATGGAAGAAGAGATGGCTGCTTTACAGTCTCGTGGTAAGTGGAGTGTAGTCTCCTCTCCTCCAGGTGCTTCTATTGTTGGCAGTAAATGGGTGTTTACGATTAAGCACCGTGCAGATGGTTCCGTGAAAAGGTATAAGCCCGGCTGGTTGTTCATGGGTTTACCTAAACCTATGGGGTGGATTATCAAGACACTTTTTCTCCGGTTGCGCGTCACTCTACTTTACGTATTCTTATAGTTGTTTCTTTGGTACGAGATTGACCACTTTTCCAATTAGATGTCAAGAATGCCTTCTTGTATCGCAATTTGTAGGAGGAGGTCTATATGCAGCAACCACCGCCGTTTACTGCTGAGGGGGAGTCCAATATGGTGTGTAAACTCCACAAGGCCATATATGGCCTTAAGCAGAGTCAACGGGCTTGGTTCCAGAAGCTCTCGGAGTTGATTGAACACCAGGGATTTGTTAGATTTACTGCCGATCATTCTCTGTTTGTTAAGAGGACTCAGGAAGGTATGGTTGCTATTTTGATTTATGTGGACTATATTATCATTACATAGAGTGATAACCATGGTATCCACACAGCTAAGGACATTCTTAGCCAACAATTTGTGACCAAGGATCTCGGCATGCTGCGATATTTCCTTGGTTTAGAATTTGCGAGAAATAAACAGGGAATGGTAATGACGCAAAGGAAATATGTCATTGATCTCCTATCTGAGACGGGTATGATAGGATGTAGACCTGCTTCCCATGGATCACAATGCCAGGTTATATGATGATGACACTGAAAAGGTGGATAAGAGACATTATTGTAGAGATAGTTGTTCGTCTTTATGTGTCTTTTATCATATTTCAGTTTCTTTATGTACCTCTCATGTAATTTACCCAAGGGCTCTCTCCCTATATAAGAAACCCTAGGGCTCTATGGAATAAATCATCTCAGTATTCTAACATGGTATCAGAGCCATAACCCTAACCCTAGGGTTCTCCACCGCCACCCCCCCCTCCACTCCCGCCGCCTAGGGTTTCGGACCCTCCCTCCCCGGGCTCGCCGCCTCCTCGCCGCCCCTCCCAGCGGCCTCCCCAGACCTCCGCAGCGGCCACCCCAGCCCCCAGCGGCCCCCCAGCGGGCTCCCCAGCCCCTCAAGCGGCCTCCCCAGCCCTCCCCAGCGGGCTCCCCATTCCCCCAGCGGGCCCACCAGCACCTTGCGGCCCTCTGATATACGCCGTCCAGTCCCTACACCGCCGCCCGACCCCCTCGGTCTCCAGCCCCCGGCCTCCTGCTCGCTGCCAACAGTCCTTCAGCCGCCGTAATCCAGTTGTAGGGGCTCCCAGAGCCTCTACTCGTGGCCGGGGAATCGCATCCTCGCTAGGGCTCGGCGTGATGGTCGATTCAAGTGCATAATCGTCTACCTATGCACTTGAATCCTACAAGGTCTCGGTAGACAATACTTTCTTGGTCTATCAGTACTTGTTCTTCTCCGGAATCATGTCAGAACAGAAGCTTGAGATGCCCGCCATAGGTGCCTTCAAAGGTTCGGCACCAATCGTCAAAATGGACGGGACTAACTACGAGCGTGGGCGATGCAGTTCCTCAGCCTTATGAAGTCGTGTGGTAAGAAGCATATTCTTACCGAGGATGAACCGCCGGAGAAGACAGGGATTTATGCCTCATGGGAGGCTGACGACGCGTACGCCAAGGTGTGGCTCTCAGGTACGCTTACGACGGAGATAGCGAATGATGTCCTTCACCAGCCCACCGCTAAGGCGATGTGGGATATTTTGGCTATGACGTATTCTCAAGTTCGCAACGAGACGAAAATGCTCCAGTTGCAGCATGACATATTTACCACGAAGCAGAATGGGAGGCCTCTCCATTCACTATACACGTCGCTTCGTGGCATGTTCGAGAAGCTCTATAGCACCATTCCGCTTACAGCCACACCGGAACAGCAGAAGACGTTCCGCAACATCACTATGGTTGGCGTTTTACTCGCTGCCCTAGACCCGGAGTACGAGGCAGCACGCTCTCAGATCCTAGCAGATGCCACTATCCCGCCGATGGAAGAGGTATACAAGAGACTCAATCGTGTACCTGTTCCATCCGCTACAGCAAATGCACCTCCGTCTGCAATGGCGGTTTCCAGGGGACGTGGTGGTTCGTCCTCGTTTCGTGGCCGAGGAAATGGTGGACGCGGACGTGGAGGTCGCATACGGTCCACGTGTTCTTTTTGCCGCCGTACTGGTCATTCGGAGGATACGTGCTATTCCAAGCACGACTTTCCCCCTTCTGCACGTGTCGCGGATCATGTTCAGGGTCCTTCAGCTCCAGCCACAGATCACAGGTTCGAAGAGTTGGTGGCACGACTTCGGGATATTATGCCACAATCTTCATCGTCAGAGGGTGCAGACGTTTCTGATGTTGCGGCTTCGGCATCAGCCAGTACATCAGCCTCAGCCAGTGCCTCAGGTACTCATTCAGCCTCATTTCATAGTCATGACCTAACAGGATGGATTGTCGACTCTGGAGCTACCCATCATCTATGCCATGAGAAAGATATTCTGCAGTCATACAGAGCCGTTCAGCCAGGTCGCTCTGTACTCATTGCTGATGGCACTCAGTCTCCTATCATCGGTCAGGGGGAGACAGCTTTACTACCATCTATGCACTTACAGAATGTGCTACATGCTCCAGAATTCTCTATGAATCTCTTATCTATTAGCCAGATTACTCGTGATTTGCACTGTCGTGCTATTTTTGATCCATCGTCTGTTATCTTTCAGGACATACTGACGGGCAGGGTGATTGGCTGTGGATCTGAGCACAATGGTCTTTATCGTCTCGTTCGTAACTCCTATGCTGGCGTCTCCTTGCATTCCCAGGCCTCCGTTTCTCCGTACACCTGGCATCTTCGGTTCGGTCATCTGCCGCTTCAAAAGATGCGTCACCTCCTGCCTCAGATATCTCCGAGTTCCTCTTTTCGTTGTGAAGCATGTCAGTTAGGGAAGCACCATCGGTCTAGCTTTCCCGGTCGTCAGAGTCGGAGCAGTAGCTCCCCGTTTGAATTATTTCATATAGATATTTGGGGTCCAAGTCGTGTCCCGGATCATCAGGGGCACAGGTTCTATTTAGTTGTCGTTGATGATTTCTCCAGAGTGTCGTGGACTTTTCTTCTAAAGAATAAATCTGAAGCAGGACATGTTCTTCAAAATCTAATTAATGAAGTCCAGAATGTTTTTTCATCTACTGTTAAGTATGTGCGTACTGACAATGCATTGGAGTTCTGCACTCG
This sequence comes from Ottelia alismoides, assembly GCA_037367405.1. NCBI lineage: Eukaryota > Viridiplantae > Streptophyta > Magnoliopsida > Alismatales > Hydrocharitaceae > Ottelia > Ottelia alismoides. The sequence continues at coordinate 180,796 of JAZKJV010002793.1, read as the reverse complement.
CTCTCTTGCTAGCTTCCTTTCCTCCAAAGGCATTGTTCACCAAACCACATGTGCCTACACCTCTCAACAAAATGGGGTTGCAGAACGAAAACATCGCCACTTTCTTGATATTGCTCGCACATTACTTATCCAGAGTTGTGCTCCATTAACGTTTTGGGGGGATGCCATACTTACTGCATGTTATTTGATCAATCGAATGCCTACAACTGTTCTTGGGGAAAAATCTCCTATCTCTGTTCTCTTTCCTGACAGAGATTTGTTTACACTGACACCTCGGGTTTTTGGCACTGTTGCGTTTGTTCACCGCTTATCTCCGGGGCTTGATAAGCTATCCCCTAAGGCTATCAAGTGTGTCTTTGTGGGTTACTCCAGGACTCAGAAAGGATACCGTTGCTATGACCCGGTCCATGACAAGTACTATGTGAGTGCAGATGTTACATTTTTCGAGCCTGTCATGTATTTCTCCCCTGCAGGTGACAGATTGGTCTCCTCCACATCATCAGATTCCAATGTCTATGTTCCACCACCTCCAAGCCTGGGTCCACCCTCTACTCAACCGACACAACAATCACCACCACCACCACCTCCTCCGCCACCACCTCCAGTTGTCCCTTTCGATAAGGTCTACACGAGACGGACAGACCCTGCTCAGGCTACGTGTCCACCATCCAACACGCCTCAGGTATATACTGATGTTAACACTGATGATGGGTTAAATAATGCACCTGTGCAGGAGCTTTTACCACAGGAGGAGGACCAACCAGTCAGCACTGTGTTAGATGACTTGGACCGGCCTATTGCTCATCGGAAGCAGCGAAGACAGTGTGCCTCATATCCCCTGGCCTCTCAGGTCTCCTTTCATCGTCTCACTGGGGATTTCCAGAAGTTTGCCGCTGCTGTGTCGTCAGTAGAGATTCCTCGGACTTATCAGGATGCCATGAAGATTGAATGCTGGTGTCTAGCGATGGAAGAGGAGATGGGTGCCTTGCAATCTAGAGGGACTTGGTCTCTTGTCCCTATCCCTCCAGGTGCATCTGTGGTGAGTTGCAAGTGGGTATTTACGGTCAAATATCATGCAGATGGTCGTCTTGACAGATACAAGGCCAGGCTCGTAGCAAGAGGGTTTACACAGACATATGGTGTCGATTACTTGGACACTTTTTCACCGGTGGCGAGGCACTCAACACTTCGTATCCTTCTATCGGTTGCAGTGGTACGTGACTGGACCATATTCCAGCTTGATGTTAAGAATGCTTTCTTGTATGGTGATCTACAGGAAGAAGTCTACATGCAGCAGCCACCTGGGTTTGCTGCTGAGGGGGAGACTCAGAAGGTGTGCAGACTTCATAAGGCTATCTATGGCCTTAAACAGAGTCCTCGAGCATGGTTCCAAAAGCTCTCCCAGCTTATTGAACGACAAGGGTTCAGAAGATCAAATGCGGACCACTCACTGTTCGTCCGGAAGACTCCTAGAGGTACCATCGTTGTTATGGTATATGTTGATGACATATTGGTTACTGGAGATGATGCACAGGGGGTTGAGATAACCAAGTCTATGTTGGGCAGCCAGTTCATTACAAAGGATCTAGGCACGATACGGTATTTTCTGGGGATAGAATTTGCACGAAATGCACAAGGAATGGTGATGACTCAAAGAAAATATGTCACAGACCTGCTCGCTGAAACAGGAATGACTGGATGCAGACCTTCAAGTACACCTATGGACCCGAGTATGAAACTGTATGATGATGATACCGAGGAGGTGGACAAGAGAAGGTACAGAGAAATGGTGGGTAAGCTCTTATACATCACTATAACTCGACCGGATATTGCCCTTGCAGTAAACCGGGTGAGTCAATTCATGGAGCAGCCGAGGCAAGTACATATGGATGCCCTGTACATGATATTGAGATATCTGAAGTCTTCCCCAGGCACAGGGTTGCTATTCAAGAAAGGTACGGATCTGTCTATTTCCGCCTGTACAGATGCAGATTATGCAGGATGTCCACGAGATCGTAAGTCTACTTCTGGATTTGCTATCTTCATAGGAAGTTCTTTAGTTTCTTGGAAAAGCAAAAAGCAGACAGTTGTGGCGAGATCCAGTGCCGAATCCGAGTACAGAGCCATGGCACAGGCAAGCACAGAAATGATGTGGGTTAAAGCAGTCTTAGAAGATCTGAATGTTGATGTTTCCTTGCCTATGAACCTACAATGTGACAATCAGGCAGCATTATTCATTGCCAACAATCCAGCCTTCCATGAGAGAACAAAACACATAGAGGTGGATTGTCATTACACTAGGGACATGATTCAGAAGGGCTTCATCTCCACGTCTCACGTCAGTTCAGAGGACCAGACAGCAGACATATTCACTAAGCCATTGCTCAGAGGACCTTTCCAGAGATGTTCTTCCAAGCTGAGCATGATAGATATCTATGCTCCATCTTGAGGGGGAGTGTAGAGATAGTTGTTCGTCTTTATGTGTCTTTTATTATATTTCAGTTTCTTTATGTACCTCTCATGTAATTTACCCAAGGGCTCTCTCCCTATATAAGAGACCCTAGGGCTCTATGGAATAAATCATCTCAGTATTCTAACAATTATAGAGAGCTAGTTGGGAAGCTATTATATATCATATTACCTGACCTGATATATTGTTTGTTGTCAGCAGGGTCAGCCAATTTATGGAGCAGCCTAGACATGCGTACATGAATGCAGTCAACATGATCTTGAGGTATCTCAAGTCTTCTTAAGGTGCAGGGCTTCTATTCAGGAGATACACTTCTCTCGTTGTTTCAGGATGTGCGGATGTAGACTATGTGGGGTGTCCGAAGGACGGGAAGTCTACTTCAGGCTTCACTATGTTTGTGGGCAACTCATTGGTTTCATGAAAAAGCAAGAAACAGACGGTTGTGGTCAGATCTAGCGCTGAATCAGAATATAGGGCCATGGTCGAAGGAAGTACATCGATGATGTGGGTTAAGTCCGTTCTGACTGACCTAACTATTGAGGTGCCCCCTCCTATGCACCTTAAATGTGATAATCAATCGGCTCTATTCATAGCAAATAATCCAGCTTTCCATGAACGAACAAAGCATATTGAGGTTGACTGCCACTATACCTGTGATTTGATTTAGAAGGGGCTCATATTCACTTCTCACGTTGCTTCAGGCGATCATATTGCCAACATGTTCACCAAAGCACTTGCAAAGGGACCTTTTCATTGTTGTTGTTCTAAGCTGAGCATGATAGACATATATGCTCCAGCTTAAGGGGGAGTGTTGAAATAATTATGTCTTTTATATTGTTGTTTTACAATTGCTATTTTTTCGGTCCCTTTATGTAGTTTTCCTTTAGAGCTTTTCTCCTATATAAGAGAGTTCTAGGGCTACAGGGAAATATAACTTTTCATTTCACACATTTCCACAATCGCTCCGAGGTTCCTATGAGAGAGAACCCACTTCGAGGTCCCTATGAGAGAGACCCATCTTCAAAGATCTACGTATGGATAATTAGCGATTCTCTTTTCGACCCTTTCAGAGATAGAGCAGTTGTTCACATTGTTGTGGCAGGCCAGAGTACTCCGACGAGAAGACTCATTTCAGGTGCAGTGACTCTGACAAGCGCAGTACAGGGCACATGCTCTCCGACGAAGAGATTCAGTTTGACTCACACTCCAGTCCGTTCGTCCTCCTCACCTGCATGGCATGAGAAGCAACGTCCTCGACAACAACTGACAATTGTGCGAGTTGATTTGATAGTTTGTAGTGTCTTATTGCGTGAGTTGAGTTTTCTTTCTGTTTGTCCAAGCTAAGCATTGCATACTCCATCTTGAGGGGGAGTGTTGGAGTATAAGTTGTATGCGTCACTTATGAGAGAGATGAGTAAATGGATTTCTCCAGGATCCATTTCCCCATCCGGTTGTTTAGTCCCACATCTACCGTCTGTGGGATGTGGAGACTTAGTGGGGGCTATATATAGACCCCCACACCCATTGTATTCAGATGAGAAAATCAATAGACTATCCCGCTCCTTAGGGAGTAGGATTCCACGTAAAATCTTGGTGTTCATGTTTATCTTTCTAATTCATGCTCTGTTTATCATTTTCGCTTCCGCATTTCTATTTTTTAACAGGTACCGAATTAATTTGATGGTCCATACTAATAAGGTCAATTACGTAGTCATGAGAAAGAATATAAGGACTTCCTAAGAGAAAGTAAGATTTACAAGTTCATACGAACTCCGTGTGTACTCACACAGATATGAGACCAAGATTAAATTGTATTGTCAACATAATTGATTAACTAGTTTAAATTTATCTTATAAAACTCATATGATTTATTATATTTTTTTAATTACACATAAACTGGAAGTAAAAGCAGTTTCTTTTCCATTATATTAAAGGTTTTAGTCAGGTTTTCTTTTCTGAGTTTCTAGAAATTCTGTATGTTTAAGAGAAGTGCACATATGTTCTTTAGGGCTGAAATGAGTGTTGTTAATTTCTTCTGGTGGTATGTTATGAACTGAGATTGCAGGGACCTTGTGTTATCTAGTTCTGATGGTGTAATAATTTTTGTTTGGCAACCATATTCAATCATTGATCAAGCAACCCCCTTTACTGATGAGAAAAGAAAACAAAATCAGAGTATGAAGGCTGAATAAAAGGGAGAAAAATATTTTTTATAGACCCTGCAATCTATATAGTTATACTATACTCTACATTTAAGTATATACTTACTGTTACTTTATTCCAGCTAAACTGGGTTAAATTTTGAATTAAACTGATGAGAACAGATGTCTTGGATTGCCGTCCATTAGAAAAACTGTACATAGCTCAAGATAAGGCCCAAATCCAAAGAACAATACAATCAATTACCAACCAAATTCCGACCACATGTTACACAAGAAAACGACATCAAATATGGGATCTAATTGTGTATAAAAAAATATATGCATAGCAGCAAGAAAAAAGGCCAAGGATTGTACCTTAAAATCCCAAAATTTTGGGGGTTTACTTGACATGCAAGAGCAGCTACAGCTGCTAGCTTCTCGGAGCTACTAAGATAGCTAATTTGGAGGCTCTAACGGAGTAGTAGTAGCGGTAGGCAGCAGCTCCAACTGCTCATCCAATAGTAGCAAATCTGGAGCACCTCCAGCTGCAGATGAAGAAGAGGACATCAACAGCAAATTCAGAAGACAAAGGCTCCTTCGTTGAGATTTTGGGAAAGATTTGGGGGCAAAACAATGGAGGAAAGAACAGGGATTTGGGGAAAAATTGGAAGAAAAGAAAGAAGAGAGGGAAGCTTCTTACGTTGAGAATTGGGAAGGAAATGGAGAAGAAAAGGAAGAGGGGAAATGCTCTTAACGTTGGGAAAAAAAGCCAAATGTCACTTGAATGACAACAACAAGATGATGTGAGTTTGCTGATGTCAGCTTGCTGATGTTACATTTAATAAAATATATACTACCTTTATTTTATTCTTTTTGCAAAAAAACTCAAAGTCATCCATACCCGCACCTCGAGTCTCGGATTTTGATGAATAATAGCTCGTTTTGTCCGTCTCTGAACGATGATCAATATGAGTATTATGTCCATATACTTTGGATCGGGTATGAATTCCCAAAATTCTCGAGATATGGTCTCGGTTTGTGACTATATTTTGTGATTTTTAAAAAACCAAATGACCTCCGATCGACGAATGATCGATTCCGTTAGTCTTATTTCATCGAATCGGATTATTGGACGGTCTCGGTTTATTTTGCGGTTTTCGAATTTGTGCCATGGCTTTTCCGATGGCACGCATAACGTTTCGATCGACTTTTGGTCGATTGCGACCAAATGAATTTCGATCTGCGATCAATGGATCATTCTGATTTTATTCAATATTAATTGAATATTAATTGATCATGCAGACCCTTAATCGGGTCGGAGTTGGATTAATCGGATCCGGATGTTACATACGGTAAATCTCATGAAATCCTCTGAAAGTCTACTCAAAGAAACTTGGGCTACAAGAAGATATGAAACACAAGTACATCTCTTCTTTCGTAGAGAAATATGCGCATTGAGATCATCTGCCACCTTCTGAATCTGTAAGTTTTCCTCTTGAGAGGGTACCTGCTCATCTTGTAAGGAATCTTGCTGCATAGACAACTCATTAGTGCCATCAGTAGAAATAATGTGCTCATTACATACCTGAAGCGTGTTGGATTATGGGGAAGACCTGTGAGCAGGGGGAACAGAGCGAGACATGTGAGTAAACACACGTGGCAAAAACTGAGTCAAGGTAGGTGGTCGTCCAGGAGAAACCATATGAACATGTGTAGGTACTGGAGGTGGTGGTGAGGGAGGTGATGGATGTGGTAGAGCATGTGCAGGAGGTAGTAGAGCTGTAGGAGGTGGAGGCATGTAGACCTCCTCATCAGAGTCAGATGGAGCATGTCTGTCACCTGTACGAGAGAATTACATAACAAACTCAAAGAATGTAACAATAACACTGACAAAGTATTTCTTTCAAAGCGGATCAAAGCGACAATACCTTTTCTGGGTACGAGAGTAGACAACAAAGACACATACTGAAATCTAGAATGCGGAAGAGATTGATAAACAAAGCATGGAAATACAAAAAAAGATAAACATTGACACACGGATTTACATGGAGCCCTACTCCTTAAGGAGCGGGATGAAACCACGGGAGAAGGTTTCGAAGGGACAGATACTCTATTGAATTCCTCATTGAGTACAAGGGGTGTAGGGCTCCTTATATAGCTCCCCAGATAGATCGAAGTCCCACAGTTAGTAGATGTGGGACTAAACATGAGTGGGTGGTAATTGGATCCTGGAGAGATCCAATTACCACTCTATTACATTCTCCAACACCCCCCTCAAGCTGGAGTTGAGAAAGCTGCAGCTTGCAACCCAAAGGAAATGTATACAACACATTTTCACATGATACATCATAAGAAGAATATATGTCCGTTGCTGGTAGAAGATCTTGCTCGAGGACAGGTCTGCAGCTTTCAGATCACCGAAACATACCTCTGTTGTGCCTGGAGAAGAGTCGCTTTAGAAGAAGTCCAATGGGGAGTAGTAGTCGGATCGTAAAAGAAGTATACGCCTTAACGAAGAAGTCGATGCTCGGTGAAGACGGTTGATCACAGTAATAGTCTGGAGTGCCAATCTGGCAGTCATGGTAGAAGTCCTGAAAATATAGCTCCGACTTCCCCTTTCTCCCATACTTGGTAGAATAAAGAGCATGAGAGATCAAGTTGGGAGAAACAAAACATGCATTTTTTGTGTTTCTTCTTCTCTATTTCTTTTTTGCATAAAACAAAGCCATCCAAGCTTTTTCTTTCGGCTTTTTCATTTTTTTAATAACCGTTGTTGGACTATTTGAGTTATGCGTCACTTGAATTGTAGATGGGTAAATGGATCAGTATTTGAGTATGCGTCACTTGAATTTTAGATGGGTAAATGGATCACTCCAGGATCCATTTACCACATCCAGTTGTTTAGTCCCACATCTACCAATTGTGGGACGTGGAGACTCGGTGAGGGCTATATAAGAAGCCCCATACCATCTTTATCCTGTGAGAAAGTGCAATAGACACACCGGCCTTTTGAGGCGTTCTCCCGTGGTTTCATCTCTCTCCTTAGGGAATATGTTTACATATTAAATCACGCTGTTCTTATTATTCTTATTTTAGTTCTTTGATACGCTTTTGCTTTCCTATTTTCTAACATGGTATCAGAGAGGGTCGATTCTTGAGGATTCTAAGTTCCTTATTTTTTATTCGAGATTCGATTATCAGATTTATTCTCGATTGTTCTTGAAGATTATCTTGTTCAACTATTGTTTGAGATCTGTTCGAGTCTGAGATATGTGTTCTAGGTTTCATAAAACCCTAATTCTCTGAAAGGGCCGGTGATCCAGGCTGCGAAAAGAACCTTGCGCAACCTTTGCGTAGATCCTGGCCGCAAGAGTAGAAAGCCCTACGCGAGCAGATCGAAGCCCATGCTCTCCAGATCGTAGCTTCGCGCACTTTCGCGCATCTTCATATCTGCTACTGCCCTCTGCGATGTATCTCCAAGCGGCAACGAGATCACCCCAGGCGGCCCAGTAGCCTCACGTAGTGCCTCTCCATCTCGATGCTCATGCGGAGCATCTCCTTCCGGGCGGCATGCAACCGTTCCATTTTCAGGAGGCCGTCAACGACAAGCACCCGGGGCTCCAGGCAAACCACCACCTTTCTAATAAAAAAGGGAGGCAACATGTATCTTCTCCAGCAACCTCGCACAGGAAGCGCGAGCATTTGAAACACTTCAAGAAGTTCAAGACCCAGTGGCAATCAATGGCTCCTCAGCATGCGCCACATCTAGACAGTTTGTGACTCCCTGTCGAAGCCGGGCCACCAGGTGGAGCCTTCTCCATGCAATGGCCTTGGCGGCGATCTAGCAAAAGGTCCATTCCCTATCGGAGGCGATGCTCTTCTTAACGGGCCACCCCTCTCGCGTTGCTCCTTCAACACCATCCAACGACGGCGGCACCCTCCTCTCCCCGCGGCTTCAACATATCCTCGAGATTGAATCCCAGACAGAGCCACCTCCGATGCATCTTTCAAGCGGGCGCTCAGACTTCCCAGCAGGCAGGCGGCGTCGTGCGTGGGCTCCAGGGCACAACCTTCCTCGTGCCACTGTGCAACCCTCCAGGCAGCGAAGGCTGATCTTGGCGGCAATCGAACAGTTCTAGGCGGCCCTCCTTGCCGTGCCATGCCCTTGCGATCTGCTCCTCCATTGCAGGCGCAAGCAACACCCCCTTCCAAGTCCAGGCGACGCACAACTCTCCCTTTCTTTGGTCTCCTGTGGCGGCGGCAATCCTCCAAGCCCTAGTAGGGGTCGATCGATCATCTCCAAGCCCTAACTGAGGGCGGCGGCTTTGACGTAGAGAAAGGGTTCCCAGGTAACCCTAATTAAAAAGCCCGAGTGGGCCACTGCCGTTTAAATAAAAAAGGGGGCATCTTTTTCTGCTGCTGTATGGGTTCAACCTGGCCAAAGAAAAAAAATGAAAAGAAAATGAGAGAGGCTCAGATTTAAAAAAAAAAGGAGAAATGGGGAGATATTTGGGCCCAGAGTTGGGCTTTATATTAAAAAAAGAGAAGATCATACAAAAAAAACTGTACCAAAAAAATTGATTCAAAAAAAGGGAGAGTAGGAAAAACCGTAAAAAAGAAAAAGGAAGTGAATGGCTTATTTGTAAAAAAGAGAGGTGGCAACTAATAAAAAGAGAGAGCGAGTGTATGATTTAGCCGAGAAAAAATGATTTTTGAGAAAATTAAAAAAAAGTATCGACTTATGCATGTTTTCTCCCCATTTTACTATCTTCTCCCAACTTGGTCGATGTCATTGTTTTCCGACCAGTCTGGGAGAAAGGGGGAGTATTGTGTAGAGTCACAGGTTTGTTCCAGATTCAGATTCTTCAGATTCTAGATTCAGATATTATAGGCTAGTTACTTGTTTAGACTCTACAGAGACAGTTCAGTTTTTCAGACTCGTCATTGGATTGATTTCGAGTCTTCAGTTTCAGACACACACATGTATGCGATCTTTTCAGATGTGCACATGTATTCCATCATTGTTTGTGGTCCCCATCATTCTTGTTTTGTTGACCAGTGTTTTCATGTGATCCATAGAGACTCCAGAGTAGAGATCCCATTCCGTATACCATGTGGGCTAGGGTTTTCATGTGGTTTCATAGGGACTCCAGAGTACAGATCCCATTCTTTAAGCCAGTATGGGAGAGGCCCAGTTTTTCGACGAGGAGACTTCTTCGAACTCCATTGTCCAGCGACCGTGGACTTCGACGAGGATGTTCTCCACAACTTTTTCATTTCGGCCCTCAAAGATGGAGCAGTTGTCTACATATTGTGGCGGGCCAGAGTACTCCGACGAGGAGACTCATTTTCAGTTGCAGTGACTCTGACATGCGCAGTACAGAGCACATGCTCTCCGATGAGGAGATTCAGTTTGACTCACACTCCGACCTGTTTATCCTCCTCACCTGCACGGTATGAGAAGCAACATCCTCGACAATAACCGACAATTGTGCGCGTTGAGTTGGTATTGTTTGTAGTATCTTGTATTGTGAGTTGAGATTTCTTCTGCTTGTCCAAACTGAGGATTGCTGCTCCAGCTTGGGGGAGAGTGCTGGAGTATTTGAGTTATGCATCACTTGAGTTGTAGATGGGTAAATGGATCACTCCAGGATCCATTTATCACATCCAACTATTTAGTACTATATCCACCAGTTGTGGGATGTGGAGACTCAGTGAGGGCTATATAAGAAGTCCCACACCATCTGTATCCAGTGAGAAAGTGCAATAGACACAACAACCCTTTGAGGCGTTCTCCCGTGGTTTCATCCCGCTCCTTAGGGACTAGGGTTCCACGTTAAATCCCGTTGTACTTATCTTAGTTCTCTGATACGCTTCTGCATTTTTATTTTCTAACGACCGTCCATCATAATTTTTTCAAACTTGTCATTTTCCTTCTTCTTTTTGAAACAGTTCAGCAGGAGGCCTATTGGGCCTCTTCTCCCTTCTCTTTTTTTTACTACTCAACACGTGCCACTAGGGCTTGAAATATACAACAGAAGGAAAAGAAAAAAAACATTAAATTCATTGGCTTAACCCTTATTTAGGGTTCCACTTGGGAACCCTCTTTCCCAAAGGTTATTGCACTCAACAGGCTCCTTCGGCGCTGGGATGGATCTCCGTACGAGAAGGAGGAGTCGCTTGTTGCCTGTTGGAGGATGCACACGGTCGTGAAGAGGAGGCCAGCAGTAGAGAGGAGGTTTGCGCCTGCTGAAGAAGCATCTAGAAAGTGCACCGCTTAAGAGTAAAGTGTATCGCCTGCGCATCCTTGCACACGAGAAAGAGGTTGACGGTTGGACTGGGTCTCGGAGGATGTACGCCTTGGGAGAGGTTATCCGATAAGGAGGTGCTAAAGGAGGTTGGCGATGATTCTTCTTCTCCTTTTTTTTGCGGGCGAGCCTCTAGTTTTGGGAAGATGGCACTACCGCTTGGAGGAGTCGAGTGCGGTAGGACTTTGTCCTCATCTGCACACCAGTAGGGTTCCTTTCAAGAACCCATCGCCACTGCTCAATGGCACAGAAGGACGGCATGGGTATAAATATTGACACTGTTGACGATCTAGGGTTCATGCTGCAAATTAAAACCTCATTTTTCCTTCTTTGACCTGATGTGATGAGAGGCTCTGGAGCGAGTGTTATTGCACCTGGAGATGGCTGCTAGTAGGTGGCTACACCACATGGAGCCATTCTGGAGGGATATCTCGGATGGCACACACATTTAGAATTAGGGTTCCAAGAGGAATCCTATATTTTCTTGAACTCGGCTATGACTATATTTTTAGAACTTGAACACGAATTGATAGAACCGTCTTCAAGAATCATCATGAAGATGAAAATAAAAAAAATCGATCCACAGAATTAAACGCTCTGATACCATGTTGAAATCTAGAATGCGGAAGCAATTTGATAAACATGGCACAAGAATATAAGGAAAGATAAACATTGACACATGGATTTATGTGGAACCCTACTCCCTAAAGAGTATGATGAAACCACGAGAGAAGGCATCAAGGGCAGATATTCTATTGAATCTCTCATTGAGTATGGGGGACGTGGGGCTCCTTGTATAGCCCTACAGACAAAATGGAGTCCCACAGTTAGTGGATGTGTGACTAAACATGAGTGTGTGGTAATTGGATCCTGGAGATATCCCATTACCACTCTATTACATTCTCTAACAATACACTCGACAGCTCTGGGGGAGAGCTTGTCATGACCAGACGTAAGATTGTAAACAAAGGCCACAGATCCAAACACACGGGTTGTAAGGGAGAATAGATCCTTCTCGATAAATGCGATCGAGAATGGATCCTTTTCTCCCAAAACAGAGGATGACATACGGTTCGCTAAGTAGTGGGCAATAAGACTTGCATCACCCCAATAAAAGTGAGGAGCACGACTCTGAATCAGAAAGGTTCTGGTCACATCGAGTAAATGATGATGTTTGAGCTCGACAACACCATTCTGTGGAGATTTATATGCACACAAGGTTTGGTGTACAACCCACGTGATCTGAGAAACTCGAATAGCTGTAAAGTGTAAAACTCTAAGGCATTATCAGACTGCAAATACTTGACAGTGGTAGATAAATACTCTTTATCTCATTAGTAAATGATTTGGTGACAGACCCAGCCTCAGACTTATTCTTTAACAAGAAAACTTAAGAAAGTGTAGAATAGTCATCAGTAACAACCAGATAAAAACGGTGTCCCTGGTGATCAGGGACATGACTCGGGCCCCGGATATCTAAGTGAAGGAGCTCAAAAAACTGAGAACTGCTCTGACTTTGATGAGATGGAAATGAAGAACGGTGATGCTTTCCAAGATGGCACGCTTCACACTAGAAAGAAGATCGCGTGGAGATCTGTGGGAGGACATGGCATAGCTTCTGCAGAGGAAGGTGGTGAAAACGAAGGTGCCACAAGTACGGTGAGACTGGTCCAGTAGGAATAATAAAGGCACCAACATGAGGAGGCTGGACCAGTCTGTAGAGCCCTTGCTGCTCACGGCCACATCCAATCTCCCTGCATGTGAGTATGTACTGAAACACAAGGGAAGAGGGGTCAAAATGGTACAACAATGCATATCCTTTATAATCTGACTAATAGAAAGCAAGTTCATCTAAAAATCAGGAACATATAAAACATTTTACAAGCGCATGAATGGCGTCAAATGCACCTCTCCATGTCCTGTGATGGGTAAGTGAACCCATTTGCATAACAACCCATCTTTCAGGAGGTGTAGACCTGCATGACCTGAACTGGGCTCTGTCTCTGCACATATGGTGAGAAGCACCAGAGTCCATGATCCACTCTGTCATATCTGCATTGCTATAACCAGTAAAAGCGTATGCGATACCTGAGGAGCTCGAAGAGGTCCTAGAGCTGCAGTATCTGTGGATCCTGTAGTGGTAGTGCCAGCCACTGGAGTCATGATCACCCGTATATGAGAGAAAATATCATCAAGGCATGTATCCGCCTGAGGAGCTGTAGTGTTTGAAGGCTCAATCTGCTCTGTCACTCGAGCAGATGCAGGGTATCCATGCTTCTGATAGCATGTGTCGTCAGAGTATCCTAGACGACGACAACAGGTGCAGGGACCACGTTGACGTCCACCACCTCTGATACGAGGGCTACGCCCTCTGAACTGAGTAGAACCTCCTCTACCATGAGAAGCAGCCATCACTGAGGAAGGTTGTGTGGTGGCTTCAGGTGGAATAAGAAGCCTGTTGAGATGACTGTAAACCTCCTCCATGGGAGGTATGATCGCCCCAGTAAGGAGTTGCGCTCGTACTGCCTCATACTATGGGTCAAGTGTAACCAAGAAAACTCCAACCATCGCGGAGTTCCTGTATGCCATATGTTGCTGTGGAGGTCGTAATCGGCATGAAGCTGTGAAGCTTCTCGAACATGCCACGAAGTGAGGAGTAGAACATGTGCAGTGGACGACCATTATGCTTTGCCCTGTATAGGTCAAATTGAAGCTGACGAATCTTGGCCTTATTTTTCGCTTGGGCATATATGGATGTCTGAATATCCCACATCGCCTTGGCAGTGAGCTGGTTCATAATATCATTGGTTATATTTGTGGTGAGGGTCCAAGAGAGCCAAATACGTACATACACGTCATTTTGCTTACGAAGCATTATCCCTAATCTTATTCGTCGGCTCTGGTTTTGTCAGAATGTGCTCCTTGTTATTACGCTGCATAAGGGTTAGAAACTGCATAGACCATAACTCATAGTTGGTCCCATCTGTCTTCACGATAAGAGCTGGGCCCTTGAAGGCACCGGACGAAGAGAGGACATCACTCTTGTTTTCTGACATGATGATAAGGATGAAAAATGGAACTCGTTTGGGGAAGTAGATTGAATCGAGCAATTCTATATGATCATATGGAGGATTGGTTGTGCGCGCAGACTCATACAACCATCCTCGTTACTCCTCAAACTGTGCTAGGGTCGAAAAACGAGATTTATAGGTCTGAAATCTCATTTTCTGGTCATTCTGTAAGGGTTGGCGACATGCATAGAGGTCGGGAGGGCCCCTACAGACAAATGGCTGGGGCTGCTGCGCAGCGACACACATGGAGAGGAAAGAGGCAACAACGGCGGCCCCATGAAGAAAGGAAGAGGGGGAAGTGATGCCGGCTCTGCGGAGAGAGAGGGAGAGGCACTAACGACGATGCTGTAGAGAGAGGTGACGGCGGAGGCACCATGAAGAGGCGACGACGATGGTGGCCCTGCGGAGAAGGGGAGCAGGTGAGGTCTATGGTACGATGGGGTATGAGAACTACGGTCTAGGATCGTCGCTCTGATACCATGTGGAGAAAAGAATAAAATGTTTACTCATGAAGCCCTAGGCTTCTCTTATATAGGAGAGTAACCTGTTGGGTAAATTACATAAAGAAGACAAAGGAAATAAATAATACATAAAAGACATGAAAGATAACTACTAACACAACATTTACAAAGTGTTATGAATACATAATAAAAAGTATTTTGGAGAATATATGCTACAATTCAAATATGCACCCACTAAAAAGTGATGTTTCCTTGCAGCAATCCATGTCATACATTCCGATCTTTTCCCGCACACACTCGGTAGCTAGGATCCAGTATTATCTTCCCAAGAGTTGCCGTAGTATGTTTGAATAGAGCTCCAAAATGTAGTGCCATTGCCGTCCTCTTCCAAGGCATGCCGGCTCTCTCCTAGAAAGCCAAAGATTGGTCGCAACAAAAATAGAGATGATCCATATCTTCATTATCATCGCCACATTTTGGACACATCAAGTCTTATGTTCGAAGAATATTGTCTCTACGCTCCTTCGCAAGCAAGTGACCATGTATCACTAGCCAAAGAAACACCTTGATTCGTTGCAGAACAATGTTCTTCCATATCAATTTGTAGTCTTGATATAACTCCGCATGCACAATCTCACGCGATGATAAAAAATTCATGTATGCCTTCATGACATAAAAAGGACCCTTCGCCCAGACCCAATGTTCCCTCCCAATCACGAGGTACTCCATGTCCTCCAACTACTGGACATGCGAAGGAAATCCCTTCGCCTCTATTCAGAAAAATCAACCATGAAAGGATAAGGGGCAAGTATTGTTCGACCATGCCTACACCACCAAGGTATCATGGTCACCCATCAAGGCAAGAAGTTTAGGCAAGCGCTCGCCGAGAGAAACTGACAGAGTCCTACTCATCCAACCTAAATCGTAATTGAGCTCCACTAGTGACCACCGATCTCAGCATATTCTCAATCTCTGGAAGAAGGCTAGAGCTACCTTGCCAAATTTAGGGAGGTAGCACTCCTTCACATTAGTAAATACCTCTGAAATCTCTCCTGAACAAGGCAAAACTCCTCCAGTAGTACGCGATGTGCCAAAGAATTCGTCGGGCCCCATACACATTAGTAAATAACATGCATCCATCATACACAGATAGAATGAAAAGCGAATAACGACCACAGACCTCAGGCTCTTCAAAAAAATCTATCTCCATTCCAGCCTAGCATCATCCTCCCCCCGTAGGCACCATCAGACTCGACAGTTGTGAAAGCAGAGATGCACGTGTCCCTAACTTCCTGTCACACAACATTCAACCATTGAGACACTTTCGACTCCTGAATAATGACTATATCAACCCTAGATCCCATGAAAATATCCTGAACTACCTTTCACTTCTCATGTATTCTAATTTTTAGTTAGTCCCTTTCTACGGAATAATCTTATTCAATTGTGCTCCCACCTTTTTGATGATGATTTAAGTCTTTCTAGAAAAAAGGGAAATTTAGAGCTTCCTTGCCATTTTTTTTGCAATTCATTAACATTTGCATTTTTCCCTGACTCGTTAATTTTTTTGCTTGAAGAGCCGGCACTTGGAAGTCCAGTTACTATGTGATCAACATGGTAATGTGGCTGCCCTACATAGTCGTGACTGCAGTGTTCAAAGACGTCATCAAAAGGCAAGTGCCCCAACCATCCTGTCGTCTACGAGATCTTAAATGGAACATATGCTTGTCTCATTTGAGTTGAAGTAATATCCATAATTGGCATCTCAAACCTTAGAAGTGAAGTACTAAATTACTAATACTAACGATGTCCTTCTTTCTATTTGCAAATTAAATTTCCTCAAAAATGCTAGTAAAAAATTACATCTCATTTATTTTTTGTGTTTAGGTCCTATTTACAACATCTACAGTTTCTTTTCTAGTTAACACTTTTTTCCAAAAAGAATAAAAGTTTCAGAATGTTAATGTGCATAAATGAAGATATTAAGATGGATGTATCGCCGTAGAATGACGGTCTATATTGTAATGACATGGTGTCATGACATGGCCCTTGTAGATCGATGTCTGGTGATGAACGAAACTAGATCTTGGGGATAACTGATCTATTTATCTGGCCCCAATTAAATAGATAAAAGGTTTTAGATATACGATGAGATTATTAGACAAGAATGTAGTGTGGCTTGATAAAAGATAAGTGTGAAAGTTGCATGAGCGGTTGGATAGTGAGCTTTATAGGTGTGGTTGGGAAGAAATAACGATTTTGGATACTAAACATGATCTTGCTTATTTGGATGTTAGTCTTTGGTGTGACTTATGATATATTAGAATTGAAAAGAAAGCTGTATGCTTGAATCTTTAGTGAAAATGGAGCTCATTTATGATGTTTAACAGATAATCGAGGAAGGTCCAATTACAGTTGCACCCAGGGAGATGGTGAAAGAACTCGTACAAGCTGCAAGGAGACTGGCTAGATGTGTAAATTATGTCGGTGCTGCTACTGTTGAGTATCTCTATAGTATGGACACAGGCGACTGGTATTTTCTGGAGCTGAACCCACGGCTGCAGGTTTGCTTCTTGCTAGACTTTAGAATTAAAAATTGATATGGTTCCTGGCTTTAGTTTCCACATCTTATGTTGTCTCTTCCAGGTAGAACATCCTGTCACCGAGCAGATAGCTGAAGTAAATATACCAGCTGCTCTAGTTGTAGTTGGAATGGGAATTCCTCTTTGGCGGATTTCTGGTTAGAACCTGCATACTGCAAAAATTATCTGATCTCAATTGCAATGTTTTGTTGCACCTTCTAACCTCCATCTGTTTCATATACTTGGCAGAAATAAGGAGATTTTATGGAAAAGACTATGGTGGGGGTTATGATACCTGGAGGGAGACATCAGTTCCCGCCACCCCTTTTGACTTTTACAGCGCGGAATCTGTAGAACCAAAGGGTCATTGCATAGCTGTCAGAATAACTAGTGAGGATCCAGATGCTGGTTTTAAGCCTTCCTGTGGAAAAGTACAGGTTTGTCTTGGTGAAACACTTGGTAAACGTTTAAGTGGCTGATATATTCTAAGTTTATTATCTTGTTTGTCAGGAGCTAAGCTTTAAGGGCAAGTCAAATGTCTGGGCATACTTCTCTGTGAAGGTATTTTGGGTCAATCGCATTGTTTGGATATAAGTGCAATCACATGTACTGCCATTTGTCTTTGCAGCTTCATATTTTTATAAACCGACAATTTAGAATGTTTTAAATAGATATCTCTTGCGTTTTAAATTGCTAGAGTTTCATATAGGACTGACAAGTACAATTTGGATGGCCCTTAACGCTCATAAAATATTTCTTGATATATATATTTCATGTATGTGACATAATGAGCTTTTATATAATGGATTGATGCAAATTTTATGACACTCAGGTTTTTTTAAGACCTTGCTCACGCTTTTTTTTTGTAAAATTGCAGTCTGGTGGTGCAATCCATCGATTTTCCGACTCCCAGTTTGGTATGCTCCCATTTTATTTACTTCAACTGTGAAGCACACATCTATATGCATCCACATAAACTTACATGCTCACATGCTTGCACCCTTGCATGCTGGCATGCATGCATACCCTGAGGCTTGCATGCACACACATGCACACACTATAGCATATACCCATATATGCATACCAAGATTCTATTCCACAAAAAATCATTCTTTTTTTGATGAAATGATTGGAAGTGTATCATTGAATGGATAATCTTATGTGCATGTTTTTTTTTGTTCAATATAAGTTCTGTAATCACGCAAACACAATGATTGTAGACAAGCAAACACAGACTCGAGGTTTACGTGGAAATCCTCTATGGAGGGAGGTTGAAAACCATGGTGGAACAACCCTATTGCTCTCAACAAATAGGGTTTTTCTTTTCTTGTTTTTTCTCTTTATAAGACAAGGGAAATGTGAGATACAAACTAGCCACAAATTGATAAATGGATCCTCACCATGATCCATTCACCCACATAATACACATCTCAACACTCCCCCTCAAGTTGGGTATAGAGATTGCACATGCCCACATTTTTCTCAATACTAGTCGTGGAAGCCCCTTGGAAGATATCAACAACTTTGTCTTCAATTTTTATTTATGGCAGGACGAGCTCCTTAAGAGTCGATTCTCCATCTGACAAAATGGCGATCAATTTACACATGCTTGGTTTTGTCAGGGAGTACATGATTGTTGGATAGATTTATAGCAACCTTATTATCATAGAATAGCTTCATAGGCAGCTCGAGATTTATTCCAAGGTCGGTTATAACCGTCTTAAGCCATAACATCTCTGTAACTAACATTGCAACAACTTGGCATTCAACTTCAGCACTGGATCTCGCACAAACCGATTGACATTTACTTCTCAAAACCACCAGGTTGCCACCTAAAAAATACAATACCCAGTTGTAGATCTCCTTGTATCAACGCACCTATCTTAATCCGCATCAGTGTATCCCTCGAACTTGATCCTTGTATTCTTGGTAAAAATGAGATCTTTTTCAGGATACTTCTTTATATAGTAGAGGATACGCTCTACTGCTTTCATATGAATATCAGTAGGAACATGCATGAATTGACTTGCATCATCGACAATGTACGTAATGTCAGGTCTGCTTAGAATAAGATAAATCAACTTAACACTCGGCCTCTGATATTGACTCTTAAGGTTTTCATCAAGTTGCTTTCTATCCTTGATGCTCAGCTTATGGCTCCCCTTAATAGGTGTAGAAGCAGGCTTACACCCCAACTTCACGATTTCCTTTAGTAAATTCAGAGTATATTTCCTTTTAGAAAGAATCAGACCTTCATTCGACCGTGCCAATTCGATACCCAGAAAGTACTTAAGACTTCTAAGATCCTTCAAGTCAAAGATCATGGCCATTTCTCCTTTCAAACATGTTATCTCCTCCTCCTCATCCTCTATGATGACCATGTCATCTACGTATCCAAGAACAATAGCCACTTTATGATTCCCCTTTTTAACAAATAGTATATGATCATTGTTTTCTTGTTGATATCCCAATCCGATCATCACCATTTTACGCAGCTCAAACCAAGCTTTAGGTGACTGTTTCAATCCATATAAAGTTTTCTTCAACTTGCAACATTTTTCTTGCCTCTCATGGCCAGGTGGTAAATGCATATAAACATCTTCTTGGTCCCCATTCAAGAAGGTATTTTTGACATCCATCTAGTTAAGTTTCCACTCCTTCAATACAATAAGAGAGAGAATAACACGAACCGTGTTCTCCTTTTCCACATGGGCAAATGTCTCTTGGTAGCCAATACCATATTTTTGACTGAAAACCCTTGCTACAAGTCTAGACTTGTATTTTATACTTGTCCATTTGGCTTGTATTTTAGGGTTAACCCGTTTAGACCAAAGGGATGCACCCCATCTGGAATATCCACAATATCCTAAGTGCAATTTCTTTCGAAGGCTTCCATCTCTTCGTGCATTAGCATGAACCCATCTTAGATCAAAGTTAGCTTCAACAACATTCTTAGGAATAATAGAAGCAGAAAGCGAAGAGATAAAGCATCCATATATTTTCTAAGTTACATATTTGTTAATAAGATATCTGGTACATTCAACATATCTTGAGGGAGGCTTTATCTCCCTATGTCCACATCTCTGTGCCATAGAATCCCGTTCATAGACGATCAAGTCCTTAACCTCATCTTTTTCATCATTGCTTATAGTTAGAATTATCCAATGTAGTAGATGAACTTGGTTCATGCAGGGTTTGCGCATGATTAGGATTAGTTTCTCTTTCCATTGTTTGCACAAGAATCTCATGTTGATTTTTCTTAGTGTAGCCTTTTTCATGCCAATGTGGAGAATGAAGCTTCCGTTCATCTATTTTTATACCAGTTTGATTTGAGTTACCCAAAGGACCTGAAGAATTATAACTTGCATCCGCGAAAAAAATCTTGGACAGTATCCTGCACATTTCCTTCATCATTAATTCTATTCTCCCTCGGAAGGAAATGCGTGGAAAAATAAGATTCATGCTCTATAAAGGTAACATCTTTAGTGATGTGCAATTTCCCATCAATAGGATTGAAGCACTTGTATGAGAATATCCCAATAAACACTTTAATTCTACGAGCATCAAGCTTCTTTGTATTGAGTGTAGAATTATAAATGTAGCAAACACAACCGCATATCTTCAGAGAAAGGGTAAATGGTTTACTCCCAGGTTGAATAACTGAAAAGGAGTTGCCATATTTAGTATTCTTGTGCGCATCCTGTTTATAAGAAAGGCACTCGTGAGAATAGCCTCTCCCCAAAATCTCTTGTGGAGATTTCTCTGAAACAAAAGTGTCCTGGGAGTAACTTCAAGTGTCTGTTCTTCCGTTCTGCAACACCATTTTGTTGAAGAGTATAGCTACATGAAGTTTCGTGAACAATACCTTTAATACTAAAGAATGTTGTAGTTCCCTAGCAAAGTATTCACGTGCATTATCAGATCTGAAATGTCTGATCACTTTCCCATATTGTGTCTCAATAAGGTGGAAAACATTCTTCACTATGTCAACTTCTCCACGAGTAGAGGTTATCAAGATTTGAAGGACACTCTACAATTGATGAGGAGAGAGAGCGAGGAGGGGGGAGGAGGAGGCGAGGAAGGCAGGACAGGCAAGCCATCAAGAGTCATAGAAAGGAGCGTCACCAACGAGGGAGGAGGAAGCGGGTCTTGTGAGGGAGGTGGATGTGAGATCGGTAGGGGAGGTGGTGGCGAGGAAGCATCTCCTATATTGAGGAGGCTTTGGAGGATGTGGTCATGGAGGACCCTGTGGGGGAAGGACCATGGAGCTTGCCAAAAAGGCACCCCTAATTATCCAAGGCTTCAGACGAAAGGAAACCATGGTGCTACACGTGCGGCGACCCCAACCATATCTCGAGGAGGTTCCCAACAGTTCAACAACTTTGTTTTAGATGTGGTTGTCCCGACCATCGACGTAAGGAGTATGACGCTCAAGGTCCGTGGAAGATGAAGAATCAAAATCTATCGTCAAAGAGGGAGGTTGCCTAGGAGGAATCGATAGTGCGACACCAAGGCGAGGGGTTGACGATTATACATCAATGGCTTTCAAAGGGGGCAACACTAGAGCAACCTTTGGAGGGCTTATTGGCAGGGGAGGGCGAAGCATCAGACCTTAATAAACTGGGTTTCTGCATCTGCGTAGCCGGAGGCGGACATATCGATGCCATGTGGTTGTTGGGAGGGACCATCTACGTGAGGGGATTATCTACTGATGGTTCAAAATTGGTCGTCAAAGGAGCATTGGAGGGTGGGCTAAAGTTGTAGTTGAAGGACAAGATCGAATGGAGGAGTACGAGGTACTTGGATGGAGGCTTGGAAAACATTCTTCCGGGATGGAAGGTGAAGGTGTTGGGGGTCCCTCTGAGGAGCATGATGATTGAGATCTTGAGGGAGGCACTGAAGGAGGTCGGGGATGTTTTAGAGATGAAATGCTCAGGTCTAAAGCCAGGTGAAGGAGCAGAGGTAAGGGTGGTGCTACGGGGGCCAATCCCTCATGAAAGAAGATATCGATGTTGCCAATAAGTAAGAGAAGGGTGTTAATCTCTCTGGAACTACCGGAGGAGCAAGCATCGAATGAAGATACTCAAAGCGGTGATGTCACACCGATGAAACGGTTGGGAGCCAGAGGACGCAATAAAGCTCTCGAGAAACACGAAATTACCAGGATACAAAGGTGAAAAGGTGGATTTTTCGAGCAAGGTGAAATCATCGGGATGTGAAGGCGAAGAGGCGGATTTCTCAGGTAAAATGAAATCAGCGACGAGCAAAGACGAAGCGACGCCTGCAAGCCCTATTACATCCTCCCCTTCGTTTTTGAATGCCCTTCTTTATGGGTCTTCAAGGGTTGTCTCGAATCCGGTGCACTATTTAAGCAAAGCTAAAAAGATGGTTGGGTCGGGCAAGTCTAAAAGGGAGCTATTAACAGATCTAGTGGTTAACCGGGAAAGTTGATCAGAGTTGGCGGATCGTGCCGTGTTGGATCAAAACCAGATAAGTTTATATCTCTAATCAGGCCACCGAGTGCCCCCTTCGAACCATTCGGTCCTCTTCATGCATTCGAATAGAACTGATGTGGGTTTGGGATCTAGGTATTTGTTCTGTCCGGATACTTCTGGAAAGTGGACCCAAGGGGGCACTGTTCCGAACCTCCTGTGTTTGGGGAGCATACAATGCTTCCTCCTGGTTCGCTTTCAAGCCATTTTGCAGTGGACCTTTCTCAGGAGGTGAAGCCCTCATCTCCTACTCGGCTCATACCAGGATCAGATTCCGGTTCAGCAGAGGGTTTTGAGGCTACTCGATTGAAGGTAGAAACCATTAGAGGAGGCAAAGAAGGGGGAGGGGCAATTGCAACATTGGTTTCAAGCATCGGTAGGAGAGTGACATCGAAGCATCGCCGTCTAAAAGGGAAGGGGGTAAACGTGAAAAAGGGGAAGGAAGGGTGCTTGCAGGTGGAAGTACCTAACCAAGAAGATTCTTGGGTCAAGCAAGAAGTTAAATTCTTTTCATGAAAACGCATCCGCATGGAGGTGAGTGAGCATGTGCAGACTGAATGCGAGTTTGTTGTGGGAGATCACGAAGTAAGTGTCGCCAAGGTTAAAGCGATGAAGGAGATTTCCGGGGTCGAGAGCGGGGGAGTGGATGGTGAAGTCAGGTCGCCGGAGGCAAACTACTTGCAATGTGCGGTGGGTGGAACAGAACAACAATCATTCGAGAGGGCGGTTGCATAGATTGTGGGAGTAAAGGTGGCGGGGGTGTCCCCCACGGTTTCTGAATGAAGGTTATATCTTGAAATGTGTGGTGGTTGGGCCAGTCGAAGAAGCGATTAGCAATTAGCTCATTTTTAACCACATGGAAGGTCGACGTGGCATGTTTACAGGAATCCAAAATCAACTGTTGGGTGTTGGTGAACTGAAGCTTCGTTTCGGGGCCTCATCTCAATGAATTCAGAACTGTATTAGTGAGTGGCAGCTAAGGTGGCATCGTTGTAGCTTTGAATGGTGACTTCTTCGATCTTGTGGATGAAGTTTTGTTTGTTCATTCAACTTCTGTGGCTCCCATTGATAGGATGGATCAATCTCTTTTCGTGATCACCTCGGTGTATGGCGTTGTAGGGTCGTTGCCAAACAAAGCCTTATGGGATGAGCTGCGGGAGATAAGAGCAAATTTTCCTGATATGGCTTGGTTCATGGTGGGAATTTCATCGTCACTTTATTTGCAGATGATAGTCCAGGAGGCAGAGGGGCACAAGACCCTGGGTCCGGTGCGTTTGCAGATGTATTGGGAGAACTGGCTTTGGAGGTTATGGATGCATCGAATTGCAAGTATACGCGGAGGAACTCCTCCTTGCATTCACGCATTGATCATTTTCTCAGTTCAGTTAAGCCCTTGAGTTATACAATTTGGTGTAACTGTTACTTCTTTGCCTAAAGCAAGATCAGATCATACACCCCTGTGCTTAGACACTTGCAGTGGGAGAGGAGCATATTTCCTTTTCAGATTCGAGAGATGATGGCTACTTGAGGAAGGATTATGTGATTTAGTAATTTCTTTTTGGACAGGTTTAGAGGTGGAAGGGTCCGCTACTATGAGGATTGCCTTGAAGATGGCGGCTCTTCATAAGAGATTGTTGTGCTTCAAGAAGGACTCTTACACAACGCGAGAGTTGAGATGGAGGTAGGCATATGATGAGGTGGCAAGGTTGGACCTATTGGAGGATAGCAGAAATCTTGACGATGAGCTGGTGAATCGGGGGGTTGTACGGATGATTCTTGAGGAGGAAGATAGGAAATGAGAGATCGAATGGAGGAAAAGGTCCCATCCTTTTAGAAGTGGTTGAAGAATGGGGACACCAAATACAAAATTCTTTCACGCGGTTGCAAACATGAGATGGAGGAGGAATTTAATACACTCGGTTGAAGTCAGTGGGACATGTATCTTGGGGATGAGGAGATTGCGAGTGCGGTTACGAGCTACTTCAGGGATATGGGTAGACACTCACCGCATGGTGGATCCAGGTGGTTGGGCCTTGGGGTAAACTCCTTGTCATCAACAGAGTTGGAGTTATTGACGAGATATTTTATCTTGTAGGATGTTCGAGAGGCAGCTTTTGATTTGGATGCGGACGGTTGTCCTGGTCCGGATGGCTTCCCGATTTTCTTTTTCAGAGATTTTTTTGGATTTAGAGGAGGCGATGATGGAGGTGGTAACTAAGTTTACGGGTGGGAGCTATGGTATTTGAGCGGCTCAATAGGTCCTTCATTTTTTTGCTCCCTAAGAAGGATGTGGCCACAAGGGTGGAGGATTACCATCTGATTGCTTTATCCATCATGGTCTACTTGATAGTGGCAAAAGTTTTGGCCAATCGGCTAAAGGGTGTGTGCTCTACAGGATAATCTCGCCAGTTTAGAGTGCCTTCCTGCCAGGTAGGAAGCTTATGAATAGTGTGGTGTTGGCATCTGAGATTGTAGCAGACTAGCGGAGGAAGAAGATGAAAGGATTTTTGTGGAAGGTTGACTTCTCAAAGGCCTACGACTGCATTGATTGGAGATTCATTTGGGTGTCACTACACAGATGAGACTTTCCAGACAGATGGATTGCATGGATGAAGAGATGCATCACAAAAACATCATGTGTACTTTTGGTGAATGGTCAGCCAAAGAGTAGTTATTTTCATCCACAACGTGGGGTTCGTTAGGGCTGCCCATTAGCTCCACTTCTTTTTGTAATGGCGACTAATGCGTTGTTGATCATGATCGAATGTGCGTTGATAGGAGGGCTTTGCCTTGGTTATTCCAAGGAGGATATTTCCATTCATCTACTTCAATATGCAGACGACGTGATTCTTTTTGCAGAAGGTGGCTCGGAGAGTTGCACGGATTTGTCCACGATTCTTGATTTATTTGGTACGATTTTTGGTCTGAGGCTTAACAGGAAGAAGTCAGAGTTCGTCCCTTTCATCTTGGATGAAGCGGAGATTGGCTTGTGTGTTGCCTGGGTCTACTCTCCACGCAAGGATATGCCATTGCGTTACCTGGGTGTGCCCCTGATTGTAGGGAAAATGCTCTTGGTAGATTGGTTACCAATGATCGAGAAGATGGAAAAGAAATTTACAAGGTGGAAATCGAGGTGCCTATCTAGGGGAAGTAGACTCATGCTGCTACGATCGATTCTTTCTGCGATACACATCTTCTTCCTCTCATCTAGTCTCATGCCGATTGGGGTACGAAAAAGGCTTGAGGGTATCATGAGGTGCTTCTTTTGGTTATCATTTGGGCAGTCAAACGGTTGACCTTTGGTGGACTGGGAGACAGTGTCGTGCTCAAAGGGCGATGGTGGGCTTGGAGTCCCTAGCCTAGAGGAGATGAATAAGGCCTTACTCAGCAAGTGGATCATTTGCATCTGGGGTGACTATGACAATCTGGTGTGTACCCTGCTCAGGAAGATGTGTGGCGTTGGTTCTTCACTTCCCAACCCAGTGGATTTGGGGCATGCCCCCTCATATATCCGATATAATATTTGCAGTGTGTTGTAGAAGATTCACCCATTTTTCGAGATCAATTGTAGGTGCTGGTACTGGATTTAGATTCTGGACTGATTAATGGAGAGAGAACGAGGTGTTGGGAATCAGGTTCGCGTGTCTCATGGCTTTGGCTTCTAACCCTAGCTGCTTATTGGCGGATGTGTAGGATGGATATTCCTTCTTTCCCCATTTTAGATCAGATCTCTCCGACCAATGATTGAGGGAACTTATGGAGATGGTCGTGGCACTGGATAGTATGGAGGGGCCTACCATGGGCCAAGACGGTTGGTGTTCGTGTAATGGAAGCTTCTCTATTTGTAAAGCCTATGGGCTTGGAAGGACCCACCCGAGGGGTGCATTGCATACTGCAAAAAGATTTAGGCCTGGAAAATTCTGGCACGGATAAAGATTTTTATGTGGATGTTCAAAAGAGGGAGGTTGGTTACCGGTGACAGACTTTCTCATTTCGGCCACGAAATTGAGCCCACTTGCTATAGGTGTCAGGTAATGGTTGAGGAAGCAAATCACCTTTTCTTCAGATACGGGAGCTCAATGATGGCATGGGAACTGCTCGGTATCTAGGCATTATGCGCGGATGATGTCCCTATCTTCCGAGGCTCCATCGAGCAGTACTCGACTGATTCAGAGACAAAAGGGTGGAATGTGGCTCTAATTTGGGCTATTTGGTTAGTATCTAGAAATGGTGTGATATTTCGTTGTGAGAGGCTCTCTGCTGATAACGCGGTAGCACACGCTAGGGCCTTAGTTGAGAGTTGGAATTTGTAGCAGTACTAAAGATATTTACTTGTTTACAAGCATGTAATATTTTTTTGGTGATTAATGGTGAAGTTTTTGGGAGCACACCTTTATGGTGGATGCCCTTTTTTCTTTTAAAAAAACTTCTCCACGAGTACGAAGTAGATAAAAAAAGTACGTCTAAAGTAATCATTGATAAAAGTAATGAAATACTTGTAGCCACCAAGAGTGGGAACATTAGAGGGACCGGAAACATCAGAATGAATCAGCTCAAAAGATTTACTTGTCTTACTTTCAAAGACAAAATAAGTTGCACAGGTGTGCTTAACCTTTAAACAAACATGACAAACTAAGTTCTCAAAATGTAAATCTTCAAATAATACAAGAAAGAAGTCTTTAATTGAACTAAAAGGAAGATGACCAAGCCACTCTTGCCACTGTAGACTAGATGATGATACTCCTTCTTGCCTCTCTGTTGTTGAGTTGTTGTGGTTAATGTAGTTGTGACTTTAGCTGATAGATGATATAAGCCTTCAGAAACCAAACCAATCCCAATCCTCTTCCATGTCACCAATTCCTACAGAATACAATGATCAGAGGAAAAAATCAGATCACAATTGAGCTCTTTTGTTATCTTGCTCACAAAAAAGTATATTTAAGGACATGTATAGAACATGTAGGGCATTATGGATAAGGAGTTTGTTAAGGAGAGATATACTCCCTTTGCCTACCACATAAACATTAGATCCATTGGCAAGAGCAACATGGTCCTTGCCAAATATCAATTTGTATGCTCTAACGAATTTTGAATCACAAGTCATATGATCGGTGGCTCCACTATGAATTATTCATTCATTTTGGTCATCAATATTCTTATCATTATCTTCCTTCTGTGCAGCAGCGACAAGAGCAATATTGGTGATGTGGGCTTCATCAACGTTTTCATCTCGAGCACTTATTTTACTTAGATAAGCTTGAAGTTCTTGAATCTGATCAGGTGTGATCTTCTTCATGTCTCCTTCACCCTGTTCAGATGTGCTAGCATCAACCTTTTAAGTCTTTTGATCATATCATCCTCTAGGTAGTTTCTTCTCAGGGTGGAGCTCCCAGCAGAATTCAACAGAATGTCTAGCTTTCTTGCAGTGAGAGCATTTTCTTTACAACTTTCCAATGCTATTTCCTCGAGATACAAGAGAAGATCGCTCATTTGTTCTGACCTCATCATTAGGCCCATCATCACAAGTCATCTTTGTTCCTCAGCTTCAATCTGATGATAAATCTCCCGAATGATTGATGTCACTCCCGAGTTCGAAATCTGACTCCGGACATTTTCAAAAATCGAGTCCAAACCATCAAGGAATATGAAGATTCTATTCTTCCATTCTCTATCCTAGAAAATTTTCTGATCTGTATTGCACTTCTAAGATTCCTCAGAGTGAAAATCTAAGTCCTCTCATTTAGACATCACATCCCCTCGTATATCCCTTGCTTTTTTTACCATACACACTCACATTTCTTTAACAGAATAAGGTGTTGAATGCCACTTGAAGCAGAGTTGACTATCCAGGTCTTTATTTGATTATCTCCAAGGTACCATTTTTCCCAAGAATGGTTCAACTCATCCGGCATTTGGTTACGACCATTTATGTATCCAGTTCTCCCCCTACCAACGATCGCCATTTCACAACAGCCGACCATATCACATAGTTATCTTTGGTTAATCTTATGGTGGTGATTAGCACAGGAAGGTTTTCCATCTTGAAGTTTCCCCAATTTCAACTTTGTCCTCCATCGCTAGAACAAAACCAACACTACTCACAACAGCTCTTGCAGTTCAATTAGAATTGTAACCCAAACAAGCACAACAACAAGAAAGATATGCAGTAACGGAAGCAAAATCAGCAACAACCAGCAGTAACAAAGATATGCAGCAACCCAAAGAAGCACAACAGCAGCAACCAAGCCCTATTAGGGTTCTTGAAACAGTAGGTAGAGGTGATAAAGAATATCACCTCAAGTGGTCACAGCAGTGGACAGAGAAGACAAAAAATGAAGCAAAAAAGGGCTCCTAAGATTGGTTAGGCTCCAGCAGGGATACCTTCAACCGAAGATCTAAGGTTCCAAAAGCTTCAAAATGACCTTAATCGATCAGAGATGCCACAGATGGAAAAACTCCATGCAGCAATGACAAACCTAGATTCCAACGATGACAAGTACCAAAAAAAATGCCAGATTGCAATGATTCTCCAGTGGCCTGGCTCTGATATCATGTAAATATGCAAACACAATGATTATAGACAAGCAAACACAGTGACTTAAGGTTTACGTGGAAATCCTCCACAGAGGGAGGATTGAAACCATGGGCGAACAACCCTATTGCTCTCAACAATTAAGGTTTTTCTTTTCTTGTTTTTTCTCTTTATAAGACAAGGGAAATGTGAGATCAAGTTGTGAAAAAACTAAAAACAGAACGAGGTAGTTTCTCTGGAATCGAGGCGAGACGTAGCCTCCAGGCGGTCAAGGCGTAAGCCTCAGAATAGATATCTATAAAAACACAATAAAATATATACTAATGAAATTTGTAAACATATATTAGTTTCTTTTGTATTTCTCTGCTATTTTTCTTTTTTGTCGTATGCTTTATGTAATTTACCCACAGGCTACTCTCTTATATAAGAGAGCCTAGGGCTGATGGAATAAACATCTCTTCTATTTTTCCCAACATGGTATCAAAGCGACGGTCCTAGATCGGAGTTCTCGAAACCCTAACCCTATCCCTACCCCACCCGCGTGCCTCTCTCTCTCCGCCGCCGGCGCAAACCCGCGCCCCCTGCGTCTCCGCGCTTGCGCCCGCGCGCCTGCACCCTCGCCTTCGCACGCCTGCGCACCTGCGCCTTCGGCCTCGCGCGCCTGCGCGCACTCGTGCCCTCGCGCCCTCGTGCCTGTGCCCTCGCGCCTGCCCCTGTGCGCCTGCGCGCCCTCGCGCTAGCGTGCCTGCATGCTCCAGCGCTCTCCAGCGCCATCCTGTGCGCTCCAGCGCGCCCCTGTGCCTTCCAGCAGGCACCTTAGAGCCCTGTGCGTGTGCCCTTGAATCAGCCCTACATCTCTAGAGCGCACACCGTCAACTAAATGGGTTTGGTTGCTTGAGGTCTACACATGCAACTAAACCCATCTATGTCCGTGTAGACGAATCTTATCTTCAGTCCATCGCTCCAGTCTTTGGTTTCCAGTATGTCAGAAAGCAAGGCGGATATTCCATCTATTGGCGCCTTTCGTTGTCCAGTGCCTATCGTAAAGATGGATGGTACGAACTATGAACTGTGGGCGATGCAGTTCATGAGTATGATGAAGTCAATTGGTAAGAAGCACATTCTTACCGAAGAAGAGCCTGCTGAGAAGACTAGAGCCAATGCCTCATGAGAGGCCGATGACGCATACGCCAAAGTCTGGTTATCTAGAACTTTGGCGATCGAGATTGCCAATGATATTCTACATCAGCCCACGACCAAAGACATGTGGGATATTCTGGCGGCCACATACTCTCAAGCGAAGAATGAGACAAAGATTATGCAACTCCAACATGATATATTCACTATAAAGCAGAATGATCGCCCTCTACATTCACTCTACACATCCCTACGAGGGATGTTCGAGAAGCTATACAGCTTCATGCCCCTGACAGCCACGCCAGAGCAACAGAAGACCTATCGGAATGCGACTATGGTGGGTGTTTTCCTTGCTGCACTTGATCCCGAGTATGAGGCATCACAATCCCAGATCTTGGCCGATTCTACTATTCCTCCCATGGAGGAAGCCTTTCACAGACTGAGCCGCATCACCATCCCTTCTACGGCCACAAATCAGAATGCTTCAGCCATGGCCGCCAACAGGGGCCGTGGATTTCATCATCAGACCTGTGGACGTGGACCTCGTGGCAGAGGAGGCCGTACTCGGTCAACATGTACCTACTGCCATCGCGTCGGACACAATGAAGACACATGCTACTCTAAGCATGGATTTCCTGCATCTGCACGAGTCGCCGAGCATATAGAGCCTCCATCTGCTGCCTCTTTGGATCAACGGTTCAATGATCTAGTTGCCCGTCTAAGGGGCATTATTCCACCATCTGGCCCACCACCCACTACTGAGAATCAATCTGATGCTGCTGCATCTGCCTCTGCGTCTACCGGTACATCAGGTAGCATACTTGCATTTACCAGTAGTAGATCAGATACTTTACCTTGGATTATGGACTCGGGAGCCACACATCATCTATGTGGCGATCAGAGTTTACTTACAGGATACACTCAGATCCCTCCAGGCCGAACAGTGGTCATTGCCAATGGTACACATTCCCCAATTGCTAGTCAGGGGGAGATTAGACTGACATCTTCTATGCAGCTCAAGAATGTGTTACATGCGCCTGATTTTTCAATGATTTTATTATCAATCAGTCAGATTACAAAGGATTTACAATATCGGGCAATTTTTGATCCATCTTCTCTTGTTTTTCAGGACATCCTTACGGACAACGTGATTGGTCGTGGCTATAAGCAAGGAGGCCTCTATTGCCTCAATCAGACTCCCTTTGCTGGAACTTCATCCCTACCTACTGGACCCGTATCTCCTATGCTGTGGCATCTGCGCTTTGGACATCTACCGCTTCAGAAGTTGCGTCGTGTGTTACCCCAGGGTCTGCCTCACACATCCATCCAATGTGAGGCTTGTCAGTTGGGAAAGCATCACCGGTCTACCTTTCCCAGTCGTCTGGGTCGGAGTAGTACCTCCAAGTTTGAATTATTTCATATTGATATCTGGGGTCCGAGTCGTGTTCCTGATCATCAGGGACACAGATTTTATATAGTTATTGTGGATGACTTCTCTCGTGTGTCATGGGTATTTTTGTTGAAAAATAAATCTGAAGCAGGGAATATTATTATCCATTTTCTTTATGAGATTCGTAATGTTTTCTCCACATCTGTTAAAATTGTGAGAAGTGATAATGCCCCGGAATTGTGTACTCATGTCCTAGCCAATTACTACTCATCCCAAGGGATTATCCATCAGACATCCTGTGCTTATACCTCTCAACAAAATGGGATCGCTGAAAGGAAACATCGCCACTTACTAGATGTCACCAGGTCACTTCTTATACAGAGTCATGCTCCTTATTCTTATTGGGGTGACGCGGTTCTCACAGCATGCTACCTAATTAATCGTATGCCGTCCTTTGTTCTAGGTGAACAGATTCCTTTCTCCCTTATCTTTCCTGGTAAGGATCTGTTTTCCCTTACTTCTCGTGTGTTTGGTTCGGTTGCCTTTGTCCACCAGTTGTCTCCAGGTACTGACAAGCTCTCTCCTAGGGCTGTCAAGTGTGTGTTTGTTGGGTACTCCACAACTCAAAAGGGGTACACGTGCTTTGATCCATTGCGCATGCGGTATATTGTTAGTGCAGATGTTACATTTTTTGAATCCGTAATGTACTTTTCATTCTCAGGTGATCAGCTGCTACCTCCAGTTACTACCGATGCCATCTATATGACACCACCACCACCACCGCCACCACCACCAGCTCCTTTACCATCATCCGCACCTCCTATTACTATCCCTGTGTCACCACTACCATTTCATTATACCCACGGGCCTACTCCAGCTCATGGTCATGACTCATCACCTAGCTCGCCTAAGGTATGTGCTGAAGATATAACTCTTGATGGATCTAATGATGTTTCTGAGCAGGATATGTTGCAGAGGACAGATGAGGACACAACCGATTTAGATGTTCCTATTGCTATATGCAAATCGAAGAGGAGCTGCGCCACATATCCTTTAGCAGCTTCTGTGTCATTTGAACGACTATCTGGGGATTTCAAGGACTTTGTGGTTGCCTTGTCAGCTGTAGATATTCCACGGAATTACCAAGACGCTCTGAAGGATAGTAGATGACGTCTAGCAATGGAGGAAGAAATGACAGCACTTCAATCTAGGGGAACTTGGAGTCTAGTTCCTATACCTGCAGATGTGTCCCCAGTGAGCTGCAAGTGGGTATTTACAGTCAAGCAGAATGCAGATGGCGGTATTGACAGATACAAGGCTCGCCTTGTTGCTTGTGGCTTTACACAGACATACGGGGTGGATTATCTTGATACGTTCTCGCCAGTAGCCCGTCATTCTACACTACAGATCTTGCTTCAGTTGCGGTTACTCGAGAGTGGCCGCTATATCAGTTGGATGTGGAGAATGCGTTCTTATATGGTGACTTACAGGAGGAAGTCTACATGCATCAGTCACCCGATTTTGCTGTTGAGGGGGAGTGTTCTAAGGTGTGCAGACTTCATAAGGCTATCTATGGCCTTAAGCAGAGCCCTAGAGCATGGTTTCAGAAGCTCTCAGACCTCTTTGAAAAATAGGGATACAAACGCTCTAATGCTGATCATTTCTTGTTTGTACAGAAGACTTCAAGAGGTATTATTGCAATCATGGTTTATGTAGATGACATCTTGATTACAGGAGATGATGAACAAGGAATAAAGAAGGCGAAAGAAAAGCTGGGTAGCGAATTTGTCACTAAGGACCTTGGAGTCCTTAGATATTTTCTGGGGCTGGAGTTTGCCAGATATCCGTATGGGCTAGTAATGTCGCAGAGAAAATATGTTACGGACCTGTTAAGTGAAACATGTATGCTTGGGTGCCGACCTGCTACAACACCAATGGACCCTAGCATGAGGCTATATGATGATGATACAGAGGAGGTGGACAGGAGAAGATACAGAGAACTGGTAGGAAAATTGTTGTATGTCACGATCACTAGGCTCGATATATTTTTTGCAGTGAGTCGTGTGAGCCAGTTCATGGAGCA
Organism: Ottelia alismoides; assembly: GCA_037367405.1. Lineage (NCBI taxonomy): Eukaryota > Viridiplantae > Streptophyta > Magnoliopsida > Alismatales > Hydrocharitaceae > Ottelia > Ottelia alismoides. The sequence continues at coordinate 147,129 of JAZKJV010002793.1, read as the reverse complement.
ACCACGTCAGGTTCATATGGATGCTATACATATGATACTCAGGTACCTCAAATCATCTCCATATGCAGGTTTGCTATTCAAGAAAGGCAAGGGGATCTCTATCTCAGCATGTGCAGATGCATACTATGCAGGTTGTCCTAAGGACAGGAAGTCCACCTCTGGGTTTGCGGTTTACATTCGAGATTCTCTAATCTCATGGAGGAGCAAGAAACAAACTGTGGTAGCCAGGTCTAGTGTTGAATCTGAATATAGGGCTATGGCTCAGGCTAGCACAAAAATGATGTGGGTAAAGGCTGTGCTTACATATCTATGTATAGACGTACCACTTCCTATGACCTTAGAATGTGACAATCAAGCAGCCTTGTTCATTGCAAACAATCCAGCATTCCATGAGCGAACCAAGCATATTGAAGTGGATTGTCACTTCATACGTGACATGATTCAGAAGGGATTCATTGCTACATCTCATGTTAATTCATAAAATCAAACTGCAGATATATTCACCAAGGCATTACTACGAGGCCCATTCCAGAAGTGTGCGTCCAAGCTGAGCATGATTGATATCTGTTCTCCATCTTGAGGGGGAGTGTAAACATATATTCGTTTCTTTTGTATTTCTCTGCTATTTTTCTTTTCTGCCGTATGCTTTATGTAATTTACCCATAGGCAAATCTCCTATATAAGAGAGCCTAGGGCTGATGGAATAAACATCTCTTCTATTTTTCCCAATAAAATTATACATATTATGACTAGCACATGATATATATCACTATAACATATGATGACATTTTAAAGATAGGAATACCGAAAAGAAAAGATATACAATTGTATATGCTCTTTTACTAAATTTCCATCCAATCAGAGAATGAGTCTGTTTGATATCCCCATGAATTCTAACTATCTAACCGGGTTGAAGAATCGTTGTATGCACCCCCACTTTCTGTGCTATACCCTAAGAAGACAATGGTCTCACCTTAAAAATAAGGGTTTATTTCTATTATGGTACATGGGTCTGTTTGTTCTTTTCTGTATTACATAGCTTATTATGTAACACCACTCATTAAAATAAGCTTACGTGTAATATTTTCTATGATATTTGGGGATTCGTATGTTTAAGGGTATAATGGTAAGAGTTTATTGACATAATTGGACATGTTTAATGGTAAATTTGAATATGAAAGCGGCCAAATTTAAGTATTCATCTTGTATAATTATATCATAGACAACTAGACCTGTATAAACATCTGAAATTGCCAATACGACAAATGATTTAAATAAACAATACTTTGAAAATAAAAAATGCCTCGAGGGCTACCTCGGCTCCACCTCGACTGCCTCAAGCAGTTGAGATGGTTACCTCTCAGAGCCCTGCTGAGGTGATTCCGGGCCACCTCTCCTCGAGGCATACGCCTCGAGCGCCTCGAGGCATACGCCTCGAGCGCCTCGAGGCACTTTTTTTTCAAACCATGAGATGCTACTAGCCCCAAATGGGTAAATGGAACCTCACCATGATCCATTTACCCACCTAATACACATCTCAACAAGTTCAAACCTCATTGATAGGTCTCCTATATATATTACTGATGGTATTCTTCATTTGTGGCATTTTTTCAGGTCACGTGTTTGCATCTGGAGAGTCTAGGAGTGCTGCAATTGCTAATATGGTCCTCGGTCTCAAGGATATACACGTTCGTGGAGAAATTCATACAAATGTTGACTACACTATTGATATCTTAAATGTATTCTTTCTACGAATTCAAGCTGGAATTGATTCTTAACGATCTTATATGTGAAAGAGCTTGTTTTTATTGTTTTGATAGTTATATTTTAATGTAATATTTCCAGGCTTTGGAGTACAGAAATAATAATATCCACACTGGCTGGCTGGATAGTCGAATAGCCATGAGGGTTCAAGCTGAAAGGCCTCCATGGTATCTTTCAGTTGTGGGAGGTGCTCTTTATGTGAGTATTGCCTGATTTTGTCTTGCATCATATGAAGATTTTATCCTGATTTCTTCCTATTGTTTGTATATGCTTACCATTTTTTGTCTCCTCTATGTAGAAAGCATCAACAACAAGTGCTGCTATAGTTTCAGATTATGTAGGTTATCTTGGGAAGGGTCAAGTCCCACCGAAGGTTGGGTTGTATGCAGTTGTATAAAGTCCTTTAAATGTTTTGCATTACATTGAGCATTTCAAAAGCACATTCAAATTTATGTGCAGCATATATCCCTTGTCAACTCTACAGTCTCATTGAATATTGACGGAAGCAAATATACAGTAAGTTTTTTCTTTTAAATTTTTAACGCAGCTTTCTTAGGAGAAGTATTTCCAGCTTATAAATTAAAAAAATAATTATTTGTATATGCTTGACTCCTTACTCAGATTGAAATTATCAGAGGAGGACCTGGAAGTTATAGATTAAGAATGAATCAATCTGAAATAGAGGCGGAAATTCATAATTTGCGTGATGGGGGCCTCTTAATGCAGGCAAGATATCTGGATTGATTCCTTATTTTTTCCAGTTGAATATCGAGGATCTTTATGCAGGAAAACTATGGTACATCATTTAAATAAATTAGAACTGGGCTCTCTGCCATCATCTTATTTGTTTCTACTAATTTTTAAGAGTTTAGCATGTTGCACAATGATGTTTTTGGGGGTTCTTGCCTCTTCATGTTTACAACATTATGTAACAAGCAATGCTTATTGTGACAAACTGACTAATTTGCACGATAAAGGAGGTGCGCATACCTCTCATGGACCCCTTTTTGCTTTCCAGCTGGATGGAAACAGCCATGTAATATATGCTGAAGAGGAGGCTGCTGGTACCCATCTTTTAATAGATGGAAGAACTTGTTTGCTACAGGTATATGCCATTTACTCAATTACCATACATAAATAGGATATATCAGCCATGGAGAAAACATTCTCTAAATTTGTTTGGAGGTTACTTAAGCATCACTGAAAGCTTCCGTTGGAACAGATAAATTCAGTTATAGAATATGAATTTAACTCCTTTAGTGAATCCACTTGTCCCAAGTGAATACTTCCTCTATTAGGAAGGGGGATTCAAACAGTATTCATGTAATATTTTTACAGTATAAACTGTATTCAGAAACACTTTTACTTCATATACCCTAATCTGTACACCTAGTTTTCCTTTCTTATTGTAAATTATATGTTACTAATAAGCAGATTCTTTTTCTCCATTATTTTACTGCTTTGTTTTCCTTCATTGTGCAATATGTAGCTTGTTGTTTTTAGCATTCATGGAAGCTATAGCAGGAGTCTGCATGTAGTATTCCTAGTAAATTTTGATAAAACCTATTAAGGAGATTTATTTTCTTAAACTTAAGATTTAGTTTTTAAAAGTGATCTTTACACCCATAACCCTGCGTAGTTTTGTCAAGTTAATCTAACCCACCTTCAATCCATCAGCTACCAATTAAACTAAAAAAAGAAAGAAAAAAGTCCTCCCCATTCCTCCGCCCTCCCCCTCCGCCCACACCTGTCCCCTCCCTTTTCCCACCTCCTCCTTCCCCCGCCGACCGCCTATTCCGGCCCATCTGCTCACCTTCCCCTTCCCTCGCCGACTGCCCCACTCTGCGGCCCCACTTCCTTAAGAGTATGAGAAGGATACCCCCCCTTCTCCCGCCCCTCCCCCTTCCTCCGCCCACACCCATCCCCCACCGCTCACACCACTCCCCCTTCGAACTCTTTCATCCCTCACAGAGCAACCATACACGCCCTACAAACCTTCACTTTGAAGCATAGACCGAGCTGGAGAAGGGGCTTATTCTCTTGCCAAGTGGTGAAGAGTAAAATGTAAGTGGAAAAGAGGGAAAAGGCCAAGTGGATAACGTGGACAACTACTGTTGTCTGCTGTTTGACAACAACAAAATAAATTTCATTTTTTTAAATAACTAATTTTCTCTTTATTTACCATACTAAAGTTGATTGTATTCGCACTTCGAGTTTCATATTTTTATGAATAATAGCTCCTTTTGATCATCTCAGAACGACGATCAAAATGAGTATAATATTCATATACTTTGGATCGGTTATGAATTTTCGAAATTCTCAAGATACAGTCTTGGTTGGTGATTAAATTTTGTGATTTTAAAATAGCAAATGATCTCTGATTGACGATCGGTCTATTCCATTCATCTTATTTTTTCAAATCGGATTTTTGGGTGGTCTCGGTTGGTTTTGCAGTTTCTAATTTTCGTCGCGGCTTTTCCATGGCACGCATTATGATGCAATCGACTTTTTGTCGATTGCGAGCAAACGAGTTTCGATCCGCGATCAAGGGATTGATATGGATTTATTCAATCTTGATTGAATATTAATTGATTATTCCGATCCTTAATCGGGTTGGGTTCGGTTTGTGCGGTTCGGATGTTACAATTAATGATCACTTTGTTATCGTAATAAAGCTTCATTGGCATGTTGGCTTGGATCCCAATACCTTATTGCTTTGTCTTCTCCTAAACCATCTGCAACTCTGAGGGCCACGACACAATATCCTACTTCAAGACTCTATCTGGTATACACTGTTTTTCATTCTGACATATGATTAGATTACCACCCAAGTAAATGGAATAAGCTGAGGTAGAATGATGACCATCAATAGATCTTGCCAAGTGTGTGTATGCTTCAACTTACACACCCTTCCATTCAGTGGAAAACGATCCCTTCCCCAGGCTTCCCTTTTAAATAACAAAAAATCTGGTAACAAACACCCATATGAGCATCAGTGGGGTAGGTGATTGATAAAATCGACATGGATAATAAAATCATGGCCTGAGGAGCACTGATGATCGGTCACTTAAGAGGAGTGGTCAATGACAATGCCTAATCAAGAAATGCGCACACATGGAACAACCCTTATTATCTATCGATCGCGGTGATGCTCCAACAGATAAAAAATGCAAGAAATCACTTCCAGGACCCTTGAGTGCCCAGGAAAACTTCTCATGATGATCTTTTTGAAGCGATGGTTCATTCTTATGCAGGAGACCTTGATGCAAAGACATTGATATCAACCCGCATACACCCAATTTTGTGGATACCTGATTTAGCCAAAATTCACGGGGTCTAAATAGTGTCTCACACAAAGCGGAGACAACCGTCGCTGTGGCGACCCTCAATGAATCTCAACTAAGATCAACAATAAACCCACAACAGTAAAAATCAAGTAATGAAAACCAATGTGGAGTCAAATTTATTTTTAACTCTACATAAAGGATGTATAGGTGCAAGTATGTAGAGAGTTCGAACACAGGGAGCAAGGCAGGATAGATCAACAAGTGTGTGTGTAAATGCGATGTATTGTCTACATTATGCAATGCAAATATTTTTGTGGGTTTTTAATTTTTAATTAATTTTTTTTAATTTTGTATTTTGATTTTTAATAATTTATTTTGATTTTATATTTTCTTTTTATATTTTATATTTTTTTATTTTCTTTTTCAATATTGGAATATATAAACTATATAAGAAAAGAGGTGCTAGTCTATTTATAAAAATAGAGAAAAATAGTCGATAACTAGGAAATAAAATAATTTTGATTTTTTTATAAAATTTTACTATTTTCTGTGATTTTTGGGTATTTTTCAGAATATTTTTGGAATTTTTAAAAGGCAAAATAAAGGAAAACAGAGAAGAAATCACCGGACGAACTTAAAATGGGAAGGAAATATATCAAATAATATTAAAATTTTCCCAAATTAATTTTAAAATAAAGATAATAAAATGTAGAACCTACAGGAATTGAGTTCATATTTTTTAGATTTTTCTACGATTTTATAGATTTTTTTGAAGTTTTTAGGTTTTTTCTAATTTTTAAGGTTTTTGTTTTGAATTTTTTAGTGATTTTTGGACTGACACTAGGAGACAATAAAATAGACAGTAGGTAATTTTTTGGAATTTTTCTAGGTGTTTTGATATTTTTTTGGTATTTTCTAAGATAGACAGTAGCTAAAATGCATGTTTTTGATTTTTAATAAATATTAAAATGCAATAAAAATCAAATGCAAAAATATGACGTTAAACTACTATGCAACAAGAATTTATGATGATTTTTGGGGATTTTTTCGAGTTTAATAGATGCATGCAAAAATTACTAGAAACATAAGGAAACTACACACGACCAGGGGTATATTTGTAATTATATTAAAATGCGAGGGCCTGCGTGCAATATTCCAACAAAATAAACAACTCTACAAAATAGTTTCTGGACGAATAACAAATACCCTACTCGCAAGGGTTAAGTCTGCAAAAACGGCAGGGCCACGTGCGACGCACGCGCCTGGCGGGGGACCTAATAGCGATAAATAGAAGTACGGGGGGGGGGCTTTTAGTAAATATTACAAAGATTATAAGCGCAGAGGAAATCTTGATGTGCTATTTAATAAATACAAAAGTTGGCGGGTATAACGTGCAAAATACCCAGCGCAGGGGCGCAATCGAACGGCGTAGTGCGCCCCACTTGGACACGTGGCGACGCCTCCACGGGCGATGACGCTTCGACTTCAGTGGCCCTGATTAGATTGGGCGTGGAGATCAACGACTGGGACGAGGGCAAGATCCGATGGCAGCTGTGCTTATTGGAGAGGTGCGATGATCAGACGACACAAAGGAGGGCTGGAAGAGCAGCTCAAGAACTCGGCTGGGCCGAGTCTTGAACGTGCTTCCAGCACTACTCCGACCACCTGGGTGCGTCAGAACTGGGGCAAAATGGAGCCAGAACTCCTCTTCCGGGGAAGGTCTCCAAGAAGCGCTTGGAGCGCCGGTGACGATGGGCGGAGCTGGAGAAGGTGGCGCACTCCAGGTGCTTCAAATATTTCAAAATCGACCCATTCCAGGGTCGTTTGGGCACCAGCTCCTGCAGAGTTGTTAGCACAAGCGAAAAGAGGAACCTGGGCCTATTGCGACGATGGGTGTGCGGGGAAAAGGGAGTATCGGGAGTGGCCGGAGCAGAACTCCGACGTGGATCTTAGGACGGAAATAAAGGCTCAAAACTTGACCACACACGTAATAAAATCACAGAGCTAAAACATGGTCCTATGGCTAGATAAATAACAAAGAAAAACAAGCAAAAAGTACCTCGATTGGCTGGGTTGGCCAAGAGATAGGACCTCACGACGGCGCAGCCGCCGGAGATGGCTGGAACCGCCCCCAACTTTGCTCAAATCCGCCGCAAAAGGAGTGGGGAGGAGGCTGTCACCCTCCTCAATCCACTGCACTCGATGGGTGGAGGAGAAATTAGTCAAAAAGGGTTCAGGTTTGAAAAATAGAGGAAGGGGAGGTTTTGTACAGATGACTGACGGGTCCCAAAGAACGAGGCGCACGAAGCGCCACAACGATTCAAAGTCCGATATTAGCATTGGGCGTGTATCACCATACCTCGAGGATGAAAAGTCAAGAAGACCACGATGCCAAAGGATGAAAGACGTGGCCTGGAAAAATCCTCGAAAATGGCGAAAAAAAACAGTCTGACGCAATGGCAGACCTCGATCAGAGAGTTGACCGAGGTCAACCAACGGTTGCATCTGGTTGGTCCACGTGGACCAACCAGAAAAATCGTTGGAAAAAATGATTAGAAAATCGATAAAAAATAATAAATGATTTTATTGATTTTAGGTTATTAAATAAAAAATATTTGTTATTTTATAAATTATTTTATGGTGAATTTTAATTATTTTTATAAGGCTTATAATTGTAAGTTTCTATTTATACCCTTTATGGGTATCTTACCTATATATTTTATTAATTTATTTTTATTTTGTGATTTTATTTATTTTGATTTATTATTTTATAAAATTGTAAAAAATTTTTATACTTAAAAATATTTTTATTTTATTTTTCTGATGTATTTTTGTATATTTAATAGAATAGAAGTATAGTTTATACATGTATATTGATAGGTATAATACCTATGTGTAATATATAGGTATTTTTATTTTATGTTTCTTTTGGGTTTTTATTCTGATTTTAATGTACAAATATATTATAAATAATATTTACATAGTTATAAAAATATAAAAATATAAAAAATATGAATAAATAATAAATGGAATATTTTAATATGTTCAATTATACAAGTAGGGTCCAAAACTCAACTTTCAAATCGTAGCTCCGCCAAATGCGAAACCACCGCCATTAAATAGCTTATTTTATTCTATATACAATTAATGGTGAGTTTGCTGCATTTGGAGTTTTCATTCGTGAGATACGGGTCTGGGAAGTTGGGATTCTCGAATTTTATTCAGACCATAACTTTTTATCTGTACATTATTTTTGAATGAAATTAATTTTGTATTTTTCTTTATTTAATTATCTACAACTTTCATGTACAAAGTTTCATTATTTGAGGTATAAAAAGTGGAACCAAAAATAGGTCCCAAAATGAATAAAGAATGAATGAAAAACATTGTATCTGGCCCTTATCTCCCCCTACTTTATTTCTGGTCGACCTATTCAATAAGATGCCTAGGTCTCGGGGTTTCAGGTCATAAAATATTTACAATATTTTATTCTTTTTCTTTTCTTTTCTTTTCTTTTATAATTTTGGCTTTAATTACAGTATTTTATACACTATTTACATGTACATGCATGAATGCTAATATGCTCTATTTAATGCTATTTACAGGCATTTGCTAGGGTTTTTGAGGCCAAAATGATGGAATAAAGATGATGAAATGTGGATTCATCAATACCCTCAATGTGTAATGGTTAGAAATCTTCGTTACGGAAGCGTCTTATCAGAGAAATGACATATATTCCAACAATAATGAGTACGCACAAAACTTCTTTGAAAATGTTGATCCTCAACCATATTGGTCCGATAATATGAGGAGATGCACATGGAAGAACTAACCAAGTGAACACACGGATTTACATGGAAAATCAATTCTCAATAGAAGGAAAAAAATCACAGGAGCACAAACAAACGGACAGGGTTTTAGTCTATTTCACTTAAATTTTTAGTGGTGGCGTGTGCATAATATTTACAGGGGTGTAGCATTAAATGGATCCACACAAAAGATTCATATAATATGACTACAACACTCAACATCAAGTGAATTACGGAGCAGAATATAAATTCCAATATCACTATCCTTTGTCAAAGCATTAAGCTTTTTGCAAGATAACAGGTAAGAATAAAATGTGGAAAAAATAAATTGAGGTGAATTCATAGGAACCCCAGGGCTCTCTTATGTAGGAGAAAGGCCCTGGATAAATTACAGAGTAGCTACAAAGAAAATAAATGATAGGAAAAGACTCTAATGAGATGCTAATATCTCAACACCCCCCTCAAGTTGGAGCATATATATATATATCATGCTCATCTTGGAACAATATTTCTGGAATAGACCTTGTGTGAGAGCTTAGGTGAAAATGTCATGCAGTCTGATCTCTAGTCGAGACATGAGAAGTGGCAATGAATCCCTTCTGGATCATATCTCTGGTTACTGGCCATCCACCTCTATACATTTGGTGCGCTCATGAAATGTAGGATTATTGGCTATAAATAAAGATGCTTGATTATCACATAGAAGCTGCATGGGACGAGGTACCTCTATGGTAAGATCTGTCAAAACAGACCTTACCCACATCATCTCTGTGCTTCCTTGAGCCATAGCTCTGTATTCAGACTCTGCACTGGATTTGGCAACCACAGTCTGCTTCTTACTCTTCCAAGATACAAGAGAACTCTCGAGTCTCAACAAACACTGCAAAGCCTGATGTAGACTTCCTATCTATAGGACAACCATCACAATCTGCAGCAGTGCACGCGGTTACCTCAAGGGTTGTATCCCTCTTGAATATGAGGCCAGTAGCTGATGAAGTCTCCAGGTATCTAAGAATCATGTGAACAACATCCATATATACCTGCCTGGGTTGCTCCATGAATTTGCTCACTTTGCTTATAGCAAAGGATATCTGGCCTGGTGATTGTAACATATAAGAGCTTCCCAACCAACTCCCTGTATCTCCTCTTATCTACTTCCTCACTGGTGTTATCATGTAATATCATCCCTGGATCCATAGGAGTGGTAACAGGCTTGCACTCAGTCATGCATGTCTCTAATAGTAAATCTGTCACAAACTTTCTCTGGGTCATCATAAGAACCTGTTGGTTCCTGGCGAACTCTAATATGAGGAAGTAACTTTAGGCTGCTAAGATCCTTGGTCACAAACTGTTGACCTAAGAATTCTTTAACAGATCGGATGCCTTGCTCATCATTAGCAGTGACTATTATATCATCAACATAAACTAGAACGACAACAATACCTCTTTGTGTCTTCTGGAAAAAAAGTGAATGGTCGACAATGTGCCTCATAAAGCCATACTGCTCTATCACTTCTGATAGCTTCAGAAACCATGCCCTCAAAATATGTTTTAGGCCATAAATTGCCTTATAGAGCTTGCACACCTTCTGAGACTCCCCATCAGCAGCAAAACCCGGTGGCTGCTGCATGTAGACTTCCTCCTGAAGGTCACCATAAAGAATATCATTCTTCACATCAAGCTGGTAAAGCGACCAGTCCTTAGATGCTGCAACAGATATAAGAATGCGTAGAGTAGAATGTCGATCCACTAGTGAGAATGTATCCTAGTATTCTACCCCTTATGTTTGGGTGAAACCTCGTGCTACAAGTCGTGCCTTGTAGTGATCTACGCTGCCATCATCCCGTTGCTTGACTTTAAAAATCCATTTGCACCCCACTACTGAAGCACCTGGAGGAGCAAAAACAATAGTCCAGGTACTATGAGACTGAAGAGCTGCCATTTCTTCTTCCATGGCTAGTCTCCAACGACTGTTATGTATAGCCTCCTGGTACGTTCGTGGGATGGTAACAGCCGAAAGTCCCATGACAAACCTCTTGAACGCCTCTAAGAGATGATCTAAGGAAACCTGATCAAGTAAAGGGTAGGTAGCACTCATTCGACGTGGTTTTCGTAAAGCAATATGTATATTAAGATCATCCTCCTCCTTGTTCTCCGAAGATGATTGTTGCTCCCCCTGAATAGAGTCCCGTGGTACCTCCATGTCACTGGTGCCATTAGCAGAAACAATAATTTTAGTACATATCTGAGGCATGTTGGATGATGGGGAAGGCGCATGAGCAACATGAAGAGTGGGTAGTCTACGAGTGTAAACACGTAGCAAAAACTGGATTTGTGGTTGTGGAGGTGGTGGACGGGCTGATTGCGGGTTATCTTGAGCAAGGGGTGGTGTTTAAACAAAAACCTCTTCACCAGCCTCTGAGTTAGACAATTGATAGCCCGTGGGGCAAAAATACATGGCAGACCCAAAAAACGTGACATCAACACTCACATAGTACTTTCTCCTCACAGGATCATTTCATCTATACCCCTTTTGGATACGAGAGTTGTAAACATATATTTCCTACTTATGTAGTCTTTTAATATTTTCCGTTCCCGTCGTACTCTTTATGTAATTTACCCATAGGCTACTCTCCTATATAAGAGAGACTAGGGCTGGTGGAATAAACAAGTTCTTTATTTTTCCCAACATAGTATCAGAGCGACGGTGCTAGACCGGAGTTCTCGAAACCCTAACCCTAGCCCTATCCCCACCGTCAAGCCTCCCTCTTCGCCAGGTCTACATCGCCGGTCTCGCGCCGCCTGCGCCTCTCTCGCGTCGGTCCTGCACCGGTCCTGCGCCTCTCACGCGCAGACCACGGCATCTCTCCAGCACGCAGACACGTGCAGTGCGCCTTTGGCGTAGTGCGCCTCTGGTTGCTGTACGCATCTCTCCAGCGCGTGCAGTACGCAGTTCCAGCATGCAGCGCATCCCTCCAGCGCGCAATGCGTGCGCGTGTATCCATCTGGTTGCTATGCGTGTGTTCGCTGTGCACCAGGACCTGCTTGTGTGCTCTTATACGTGTGTTGTTGACTCTGGATCTGCCATAAATCTGTGCATAATCTGTAGAGATAGTTATTAGTCTGTGGTGTTATTTATTATTTTAGTTTCTTTACGTACCTCTCATGTAATTTACCCAAGGGCTCTCTCCCTATATAAGAGACCCAAGGGCTCTATGGAATAATCATCTGAGTATTCTAACATGGTATCAGAGCCATGACCCTAACCTAGGGTTTCCACCACCGCCGCCCCCCCCCCCCCCCCCCCGCCCTCTCTCTCTCTTCTAGGGTTTCGCCAGGGTCCCTACTCTCATCGGGACCCCTCCCACCGCCGCCGCCGACATCCCCAGTCGGTTCTTCATCGCCGCCAGCCCCTCCTTGGGCATCCCAAGCCGCTGCCAACTCCTTCTCGGGCATCTCACGCCGCCGCCAGCCCTTCATCGGGTCTCCACGCCGCCGCCAGCCCCTGTTCGGGACTCCTACGCCCGCGATCTAGGGCTTCCTTGCCACAGCCAGCCCCTGTAGGGCATCTTCAACCCCGCCGGGCTCTTCCCAACCGACGCCGGGCCCCCTGCACTTGCTGTCCAGCCCCTGACCGACTCCTCTCGGTCGCTATTTTGGCAAGGTAGAGGCTCCCACCGCCTCTACTTGTTGCCGGTGTTCCGCGTTCTTCCGAGGACTCGGACTTATGTGTGATTCAAGTGCATAATCGTCTACCTATGCACTTGGATCCTACAAGGTTCCGGTAGACAGTCTATTCTTGGTTATCAGTAGCCGCTCTTCTCTGGCATCATGTCTGATCAGAAACTAGATATGCCCGCCATAGGTGCCTTCAAAGGTTCGGCACCAATCGTCAAGATGGACGGGACGAACTACGAGCTGTGGGCGATGCAGTTCCTCAGTCTCATGAAGTCGTGTGGTAAGAAGCATATTCTTACCGAGGATGAACCGCCGGAGAAGACAGGGATCTATGCCTCATGGGAGGCAGATGATGCGTACGCCAAGGTCTGGCTCTCAGGTACGCTCACAACAGAGATAGCGAATGATGTTCTTCACCAGCCCACCGCTAAGGCGATGTGGGACATTTTGGCTATGACGTACTCTCAGGTCCGCAATGAGACAAAGATGCTCCAGTTGCAGCATGATATATTTACCACGAAGCAGAATGGGAAGCCTCTTCATTCCCTGTACACGTCGCTTCGTGGCATGTTCGAGAAGCTCTACAGCACTATTCCTCTTACAGCCACACCGGAACAGCATAAGACGTTCCGCAACGCCACTATGGTTGGCGTACTACTTGCTGCCCTTGATCCGGAGTACGAGGCAGCACGTGCACAGATACTAGCAGATGCCACCATCCCACCGATGGAAGAGGTATACAGAAGGCTCAGCCGTGTACCCGTTCCATCCAGTACAGCGACCGCGACTCCATCAGCAATGGCGGTTTCCAGGGGACGTGGTGGTTCATCCCCGTTTCGTGGCAGGGGAAGTGGTGGACGTGGCCGTGGAGGTCGCATACGCACCACGTGCTCGTACTGCCGCCGCACTGGTCATTCGGAGGAGACATGCTATTCTAAGCATGGTTTCCCTCCTTCTGCCCGGGTAGCTGATCATGTTCAGGGTCAACCCGCATCTACTCCAGATCATAGGTTCGAAGAATTGGTGGCACGACTTCGAGATATTATGCCACAATCTTCTTCATCAGAGGGTGCAGACGTTTCAGATGTTGCGGCTTCGGCATCAGCCAGTACATCAGCCTCAGCCAGTGCCTCAGGTAGTTCTTCAGCCTCACTTCATAGTCATGATCTCACAGGATGGATTGTCGACTCTGGAGCTACTCATCATCTATGCCGTGAGAAAGATATTTTGCGGTCCTACAGAGCTGTTCAGCCAGGTCGCTCTGTACTCATTGCCGATGGCACTCAGTCTCCTATCATTGGTCAGGGGGAGACAGCTTTACTACCTTCTATGCACTTACAGAATGTGCTACATGCTCCAGAATTCTCTATGAACCTCTTATCTATCAGTCAGATTACACGTGATTTGCACTGTCGTGCTATTTTTGACCCATCGTCTGTTATTTTTCAGGACATACTGACGGGCAGGGTGATTGGCTGTGGTTCTGAGCACAACGGCCTTTATCGTCTCGTTCGTAACTCCTATGCTGGTGTCTCCTTGCATAACCAGGCCTCTGTCTCTCCGTACACCTGGCATCTTCGGTTCGGTCATCTACCGCTGCAAAAGATGCGTCATCTCCTGCCTCAGATATCTCCGAGTTCCTCTTTTCGGTGTGAAGCGTGTCAGTTAGGGAAGCACCATCGGTCTAGCTTCCCCAGTCGTCAGAGTCGGAGCAGTAGCTCCCCGTTTGAGTTATTTCATATAGATATTTGGGGTCCAAGTCGTGTCCCAGATCACCAGGGGCACAGGTTCTATCTAGTTGTAGTTGATGATTTTTCCAGAGTGTCGTGGACCTTTCTTCTTAAAAATAAATCTGAAGCAGGAAATGTTCTCCAAAATCTAATAAATGAAGTTCAGAATGTTTTTTCATCTACTGTTAAGTATGTGCGTACAGACAATGCCTTGGAGTTCTGCACTCGCTCTCTTGCTAGTTTCCTTTCATCCAAAGGCATTGTCCACCAAACCACATGTGCCTACACCTCTCAACAAAATGGGGTTGCCGAACGAAAACATCGACACTTTCTTGACATTGCACGCACTTTACTTATTCAGAGTTGTGCCCCATTATCCTTTTGGGGTGATGCTATACTCACAGCATGTTATCTGGTCAATCGAATGCCTACAACTGTTCTGGGGGAAAAGTCTCCAATCTCTGTTCTCTTTCCTGACAGAGATTTATTTACACTGACACCTCGGGTATTTGGCACTGTCGCCTTTGTTCACCGATTATCTCCGGGGCTTGATAAGCTATCCCCTAGGGCTATCAAGTGCGTTTTTGTAGGTTACTCCAGGACACAGAAGGGGTACCGTTGCTATGATCCTGTCAATGACAAGTACTATGTGAGTGCAGATGTTACTTTTTTCGAACCTGTCATGTACTTCTCCCCTGCAGGTGACAGGTTGGTCTCCTCCACATCATCAGACTCCCAGATCTATGTTCCACCACCTCCAAGCCTTGGTCCGTCCTCTACTCCACCATCATCAATATCAACACCACCACCACCATCTCCGCCACCACCACCACCACCACCGCCAGTTGTTCCTCTCACTAAGTTCTATACGAGACGCAAAGGCCCTGCTCAGGCTACATCTCAACCATCCAGCACGCCTCAGGTATGTTCTGATATTAATGAGGGGTTAAATAATGCACATGTGCAGGTGCCTGTACCACAGGAGGATGACCAACCGGTTAGCACTGTTTTGGAGGACTTGGACCGCCCCATTGCTCATAGGAAACAACGAAGACAGTGTGCCTCATATCCCCTGGCCTCTCATGTGTCCTTTCATCGGCTCACTGGGGATTTCAAGAAGTTTGCAGCAGCTGTATCATCCGTTGAGATTCCACGGACATATCAGGATGCCATGAAGACTGAATGCTGGCGTGTGGCGATGGAAGAGGAGATGCGTGCATTGCAATCCAGAGGGACTTGGTCTCTGGTTCCTATTCCTCCAGGTGCGTCTGTTGTGAGCTGCAAGTGGGTCTTTACGATCAAATATCATGCAGATGGTCGTCTTGACAGATACAAGGCCAGGCTTGTCGCACGGGGGTTTACACAGACATATGGGGTAGACTACTTGGACACTTTTTCACCGGTGGCGAGACATTCTACCCTCCGCATTCTTCTATCGGTTGCAGTGGTACGTGACTGGCCCATATTCCAGCTTGATGTTAAGAATGCTTTCTTGTATGGTGATCTACAGGAGGAAGTCTACATGCAGCAGCCACCCGGGTTTGCTGCTGAGGGGGAGTCACAGAAGGTGTGTAGACTTCATAAGGCTATCTATGGCCTTAAGCAGAGTCCTCGTGCGTGGTTCCAGAAGCTCTCCCAGCTTATTGAACGACAGGGTTTCAGAAGATCAAATGCGGATCACTCACTGTTTGTCCGGAAGACCCCTAGAGGTACCATCGTTGTTATGGTATATGTTGATGACATACTGGTTACTGGAGATGATGCACAAGGGGTTGCGATGACCAAGTCCATGTTGGGCAGCCAGTTCACTACAAAGGACCTAGGCACAATACGGTACTTTCTGGGGATAGAATTTGCAAGAAATGCACAAGGAATGGTGATGAATCAGAGGAAATATGTCACAGATTTGCTGGTAGAGACAGGAATGACTGGATGCAGACCTTCAAGTACACCTATGGACCCAAGTATGAAGCTGTACGATGAGGACACTGAGGAGGTGGACAAGAGAAGGTACAGAGAGATGGTGGGCAAGCTCTTATACATCACTATAACTCGACCGGATATTGCATTTGCAGTAAACCGGGTGAGTCAATTTATGGAGCAGCCGAGGCAGGTACATATGGATGCATTGTACATGATATTGAGATATCTGAAGTCTTCTCCAGGCACAGGGTTGCTGTTCAAGAAAGCCACAGACTTGTCTATTTCAGCCTGCGCAGATGCGGATTATGCAGGATGTCCACGAGATCGTAAGTCTACTTCTGGATTTGCTGTCTTTGTAGGAAGCTCTTTAGTCTCCTGGAAAAGCAAGAAGCAGACTGTAGTGGCAAGATCCAGTGCTGAATCCGAGTACAGGGCCATGGCACAGGCAAGCACAGAAATGATGTGGGTTAAAGCAGTTCTAGAAGATCTGAATGTTGAAGTTCCCTTGCCTATGAACCTGCAATGTGACAATCAGGCAGCGTTATTCATTGCCAACAATCCAGCCTTCCATGAGAGAACAAAACATATAGAGGTGGATTGTCATTTCACTAGGGACATGATTCAGAAGGGCTTCATCTCCACGTCCCACGTCAGTTCAGAGGACCAGACAGCAGACATATTCACGAAGCCATTGCTCAGAGGACCTTTCCAGAGATGTTCGTCCAAGCTGAGCATGATAGATATCTATGCTCCATCTTGAGGGGGAGTGTAGAGATAGTTATTAGTCTGTGGTGTTATTTATTATTTTAGTTTCTTTACGTACCTCTCATGTAATTTACCCAAGGGCTCTCTCCCTATATAAGAGACCCAAGGGCTCTATGGAATAATCATCTGAGTATTCTAACATAATCGATTGAAGATCGTGTGCAGACCGAACCCTAAGTCAAGAGCGAGAGTCTCCAAAGTAATGGGTTTGGTTGCTTGAGTCTACACATGCAAGTAAACCCGTTCATGTCCGTGTAGACGATCATATATATTCAGTCTACCACTTCAGTCTTCTACTATCAGTATGTCAGAAAGCAAGGCAGATATTCCATCCATAGGCGCATTCCGAGGTCCCGCGCCAATTGTGAAGATGGATGGGTCGAACTATGGACTGTGGGATATGCAGTTCATGAGTATGATGAAGTCGACTGGTAAGAAGCACATTCTTACGGAAGAAGAGCCTGCTGAGAAGACTGGAGTCAATGCCTCGTGGGAGGCAGATGATGCATACGCCAAAGTATAGCTATCTGGAACTCTGACAATTGAGATTGCCAATGATATCCTTCATCAGCCCACAACCAAAGATATGTGGGATATTCTGGCTGCCACTTATTCTCAAGCGAAAAACGAGACAAAGATTCTGCAACTCCAGCATGATATATTCACTATCAAGCAGAATGGATGCCCTCTACACTCACTGTATACATCTCTACGAGGAATGTTCGAGAAGTTGTATAGCTTCATGCCCCTGACAACCACACCAGAGCAACAGAAGACCTACCGAAATGCTACTATGGTGGGAGTTTTTCTTGCTGCCCTTGATCCCGAGTATGAGGCAGCACGGTCTCAAATTTTGGCAGATTCTACTATTCCTCCCATGAAGGAAGCTTTTCACAGATTGAGCCAGATCACTGTTCCATCTACAGCTACGAATCAGAATGCTTCAGCCATGGCTGCCAACAGGGGCCGTGGATTTCATCATCAGACCCGTGGTCGTGGCCCTCGTGGTAGAGGAGGCCGTACTCGGCCAACATGTACCTACTGCCATCGCATCGGACACAATGAAGACACATTCTACTCTAAGCATGGATTTCCTGCAACTGCACGAGTCGCTGAGTAGATAGAGCCTCCATCTACTGTCTCTTTGGATCAGCGGTTCGATGATCTAGTTGCCCGTCTAAGGGGCATTATTCTTTCATTTGGCCCAGCACCCACTACTGAGAACTAGTCTGATGCTGCTGCATCCGCTTCTGCTTCTACCAGTGCATCAGGTAGCACACTTGCATTTACTAGTAGTGGATCAGATACTTTAGCTTGGATTATGGACTCGGGAGCCACACATCATCTATGTGGCAATCATAGTCTACTTACAGGATACACACATATCCCTCCAGGACGAACAGTGATCATTGCCAATGGCACACATTCCCCAATTACTGGTCAGGGGGAGATTAGACTGACATCTTCTATGCAGCTCAAGAATGTGTTACATGCGCCTGATTTTTCAATGAATTTATTATCAACCAGTGAGATTACAAAGGATTTACAATGTCGGGCAATTTTTGATCCATCATCTCTTGTTTTTCAGGACATCCTTACGGGCAACGTGATTGGTCGTGGCTATGAGAAAGGAGGCGTCTATCGTCTCAGTCGGACTCCATTTGCTGGAACTTCATCCCTATCCACTGAACCTGTTTCCCCTCTGCTATGGCATCTGCGCTTCGGACATCTACCGCTTCAGAAGTTGCGTCGTGTGTTACCCCAGGGTCTGCCTCACACATCTATCCAATGTGAGGCTTGTCAATTGGGAAAGCATCATCGGTCTACCTTTCCCAGTCGTCAGCATCGGAGTAGTACCTCCAAGTTTGAGTTATTTCACATTGATATCTGGGGTCCGAGTCGTGTTCCTGATCACCAGGGACAGGTTTTATTTAGTTATTGTGGATGACTTCTCCCGTGTGTCATGGGTGTTTTTGTTAAAGAATAAATCTGAAGCAGGGAATATTATTATCAATTTTCTTAATGAGATTCGGAATGTTTTCTCCACATCTGTTAAAATTGTGAGAAGTGATAATGCTCTGGAATTGTGTACTCATGTCCTAACCGGTTATTTCCCATTCCATTGGATTATCCACCAGACATCCTGTGCCTATACCTCCCAACAGAATGGGATCGCTGAAAGGAAACATTGCCACTTACTCGATGTCTCCAGGTCACATCTTATACAGAGCCATGCTCCTTATTCTTACTGGGGTGACGCGGTTCTTACAGCATGTTATCTACTCAATCGTATGTCGTCATCTGTTCTAGGTGAAAAGATTCCTTTCTCACTTATCTTCCCGGGTAAATATTTATTCTCCCTTACTCCTCGTGTGTTTGATTCGGTTGCCTTTGTCCACCAGTTGTCTCCCGGTACTGACAAGCTCTCTCCTAGGGCTGTCAAGTGTGTATTCGTTGGGTACTCCAGAATTCAAAAGGGGTACAAGTGCTATGATCCATTGCGTAGGCGGTATCTTGTTAGCGCAGATGTTACATTTTTTGAATCCGTAATGTATTTTTCATCCTCAGGTGATCAGTTGATACCTCCAGCTAATACTGATGCCATTTATGTAACACCACCACCATCCTCACCACCACCGCCACCAACACCACCACCACCTGCTCCTTTACCATCATCTGCGCCTCCCATTACTATACCTGTCTCACCACTACCATTTCATTATACCCGCAGGCCTGCTCCAGCTCATGGTCATGACTCGTCACCTATCTCGCCTAAGGTATGTTTTGACGGTGCTACTATTGATGGATCTAATGATGTATCTGAGTAGGATGTGTTACAGAGGACCGATGAGGACACAACTGAGTTAGATGTTCCTATTGCTATACGCAAGTCGAAGCGGAGCTGCGCTTCATACCCTTTAGCAGCTTCTGTGTCATTTGATCGACTAACTGGAGATTTTCAGGAACTTTGTGGTCGCCTTATCAGCTGTCGATATTCCACGGAGTTACCAAGAAGCTCTGAAGGATAGTAGGTGGCGTCTAGCAATGGAGGAAGAGATGGCCTCACTTCAGTCTAGAGGGACGTGGACTTTAGTTCCTATACCTGCAGATGTGTCACCAGTGAGCTGCTAGTGGGTATTCACAGTCAAGCAGAATGCATATGGCAGTATTGATAGATATAAGGCTCATCTTGTTGCTCATGGCTTTACATAGACATACGGGGTGGACTATCTTGATACATTCTCGCAGTGGCTCGTCATTCTACTCTACGGATCTTGCTGTCAGTTGCAGTTACTCGTGAGTGGCCACTATATCAGTTGGATGTGAAGAATGCGTTCTTATATGGTGACTTACAGGAGGAAGTCTACATGCAACAGCCACCCGGTTTTGCTGTTGAGGGGGAGTGTTCCAAGGTGTGCAGACTTCATAAGGCTATATATGGCCTTAAGTAGAGCCCCAGAGCGTGGTTTCAGAAGCTCTCAGATCTCTTCGAAAAACAAGGATACAAACGTTCAAATGCTGATCATTCCTTGTTTGTACAAAAGACTTCCGGAGGTATTATTGCAATCATGGTCTATGTAGATGACATCATAATTACAGGTGATGATGTACAATGGATAAAGAGGGCAAAAGAAATGCTGGGTAGCGAATTTGTCACCATGGACCTTGGAGTTCTTAGATATTTTCTGAGACTGGAGTTTGCCAGAAATCCGTATGGGTTGGTAATGTCTCAGAGAAAATATGTCACTAACCTGTTGAGTGAAACATGAATGCTTGGTTACCGACCTGCTACCACACCAATGGACCTCAGTATGAAGCTATATGATGATGATACAGAGGAGGTGGATAGAAGAAGATACAGAGAACTGGTGGGCAAACTTCTATACGTCACTATTACTAGGCCTGATATATCCTTTGCTGTGAGTCGAGTGAGCCAGTTCATGGAGCAACCACGTCAGGTCCGCATGGATGCCATACATATGATACTCAGGTACCTCAAGTCATCCCCAGGTGCAGGTCTGTTGTTCAAGAAAGGCAAGGTGGTCTCTATCTCAGCCTGTGCAGATGCAGATTATGCAGGGTGTCCCAAGGACAGGAAGTCCACCTCCGGGTTTGCTATGTATGTTGGAGATTCCTTAATCTCCTGGAGGAGCAAGAAACAAACATTGGTAGCTAGGTCCAGTGCTGAATATGAATATAGGTCTATGGCCCAAGTTAGCATAGAAATGATGTGGGTGAGAGCTGTGCTTACAGATTTACATATAGAAGTCCCACTTCCTATGGCTTTAGAATGTGACAATCAGGCGGCCTTATTCATTGCAAACAATCCAGCATTCCATGAATGAACCAAGCATATTGAAGTTGATTGCCACTTTATACGTGACATGATCCAGAAGGGGTTCATTGCTACATCCCATGTTAGTTCAGAAAATCAAACTGCAGATATCTTTACCAAGGCATTACTGAGAGGCCCATTTCAGAAGTGTGCTTCCAAGCTGAGCATGATTGATATCTATGCTCCATCTTGAGGGGGAGTGTAAACATATATAATCTACTTATGTAGTCTTTTAGTATTTTCCGTTCCCGTCGTACTCTTTATGTAATTTACCCATAGGCTACTCTCCTATATAAGAGAGCCTAGGGCTGGTGGAATAAACAAGTTCTTTATTTTTCCCAACAAGAGAAACCAACAAAAATACATTTGACAGCTCTTGGAGAAAGCTTGTCACATCCAGGAGTAAAATTGTGGACAAAGGCCACAGAACCAAGCACTCTGGGGGTAAGTGCGAAAAGATCTTTCTCAGGAAACGCAATCGAGAAGGGAACCTTTTCACCAAGAATCGTGGAGGGTATGCGATTCACCAAGTAGCAAGCAGTGAGGTCTGCATCCCCTCAGAACGAATGAGGAGCCCGACTCTGAAACAACAGGGTCCTGGTGATATAAAGAAGGTGACTATGTTTACGTTCAGCAACACCATTCTAATGTGATGTGTATACACAAGATGTCTGGTGAACGATACCAAGGGACCTAAGAAACTCAGATAAATGTAGGGTAGAGAATTCCAAAGCATTGTTAGACCGAATGAGCTTCACATGAGTAGAAAAAATATTTTTGATTTTTTTTAAAAAAAGATCTGATGGTAGAACCGACATCAGATTTATTCTTTAATAAAAATACCCAAGATAATATAGATTAATCATCCACAACAACCAGATAGAATCTCTGTCCCTGATGATCTGGAACACGACTAGGACCCAAATATCAAAATGTATTAACTTAAATAAATAAGTACTATGACGACTCGAAAATGAAGACCGATAATGCTTCCTAAGTTGACATGCTTCACAATCTAAGATGGTACGGGGAGATATCTGTGGGAGAACATGACACAGATTTTGCAGAGGAAGGTGTCCAACTCGACGACCAACTCGACGACACATGAACGGGGAGACAGATCCAGTAGGAATAGTAGTAGCACCAGTGCATGGAGGTTGGACCAGTCTGTAAAGTCCTCGCTGCTCACGACTACATCCAATCACCCTGTCCGTCAATATATCCTAAAAAAGATGAAACGAAAGGTCAAATATGGCACGACAACGTAAATCCTTTGTAATTTTACTTATGGACAATAAGTTCATCAGGAAATCTAGAGCATGCATAACATTCTGTAGTCGCATCAATGGTGTAATAGTGGCCGATGATGGGAAGGTGAACCCCATTGGCAATCACAACCGTCCTCCCAGGGGGTCGAGATCTGTATGAGCTAAACTATGCTCTGTCTCCAAACATATGATGAGATGCACTGGAATCCATTATCCATTCGTCTAGGTTGGAGCTGTTATAATATGAAAGAGCATAAGCTATACTTGAGGAGCTCGGGGAAGCTCTAGTTGTAGCTGTTGTATCTGATGTTCCTATAGCTGTGGTCGTTGTAGGAGGAATAGTCATTATCTCCTTTAATCGAGAGACAATGTCATCAAATCTCGAGTCCTGAGTAGAAGATGAAGAAGCAACTTCTGTCTGCTTGGCTGCTCGTGCAGATGCCAGATAACCATGCTTATTGTAACATATGTCCTCTTAATGTCTTGGCCTCTAGCAGTATGTGCATGGGCCTTGTTGACGTCCTCCACCTCGCCCGCGTGGTCCACGACCACAAGACTGTAAGGTACCTCCTCTACCACAAAAAACGCCCATTGCAGAAGGGGTTTGTGGTATTATAGGGGAAGAGGTGATAATCCGGTTTAGCCTTTTGTAGGCTTCCTCCATCGGTGGAATAGTCTCTCTTGTTAGAAGTTGAGTACGCGCGGTGTCATACTCAGAGTTGAGAGACGATAGGAACACACTTGTCATAGTGGCGTCTCTGTAGGCTTGCTGCTGCTCTATGCTCGCAGTAAGTGGCATATAGCTATGGAGTCGCTCAAACATGCCTCTGAGATTCGAGAAATGAGCATGGAGTGGTTGATCATTCTGCTTGGTAGAGAAAATATCAAACTGGAGTTGAATTTTGCTCTCATTCTTAGCATGTCCATATGTAGTGGCTAGTTGGTCCCACATGGACTTGGCATTGGGTTGATTGATGACATTATTGGCAATTGATGTATTGAGTGTCCTGGTGAGCCAGATTCGTGTATAAGCATCGTCCTGCTTCCAAGATGCGTTTTGCCCAGTTAGGTTTTGGATCAGTCAGAATATGCTCCTTATTTATGTTCTGCACAAGGTTGAGAAACTGCATAGACCATAAATCATAGTTGATCCCATCCATTTTTACAATAGGGGCTAGTCCTTTGAAAGGACCAGTGGAAGAAAACACATCACCCTTGTTTTCAACCATGAGGCAAGATACTACTTCGAACAATACAAAGACTGGGAGATATATCAATAGCAATGAGTCTACACTAGCATATGGAGTATAGGTTGAATGTGTAGACTCATACAACCTTCCTCATCACCCAAGAATGTGTGTTTGGGTCTAACAATATGTGTGATAAATATGAGAACGAGGATTTTGCAGAAAAATAAGCCTTACAAACTTGTTGAGATCTCGAACTGGACCCTTGGTGATCGAGGGGGGTTAATGGCGGTCGAGGGGGCCACTGGTAGAGCCGCTGGACCCCTTTGCGGAGCCCTCGCGGCGCTGACGGAACCCTTGGCGGATGAGGGGGTCGCTGGCAGAGCCCTTTGCAGTCGATGGGTGCCGCTGGCAAAGCCCTAGGACCATTGGCGGCCCCTATCGGGTGTCCCAGGAGGTGATGGATTAACATATGAAGCCTCCTTTCGTTTCCAAGCGACGATGGAGAAGTTGGCGGAACCTCCTCTCACTTCTCCCGGCTACAACAGGGACGCAGGACCCCTATTGGGGCCCCCTGGCAGCGCCGCCCTGGCGAAGGAACCTTGGCAAGGTCTCTTGGCGGCACTGCCCTGGCAAAAGGGGAATGCACGAAGGGAGGTTTGGCGGCACACGAATGAAAACCCTAGGTTTTCTCGTGGATGAGGCTAGGGCTGGAGGGTGGGGACGGGAAATTTTGATCAGGCCCCGGTCTATGACCGTTACTCTGATACCATGCGGAGAAAATACACTGAGGTGAATTCATAGGAACCCCAAAGCTCTCTTATATAGGAGAAAGGCCCTGGTAAATGACATAGTAGCTACAAAAAAAATAAATAATGAGAGAAGACTCTAATGAGATACAAATATTTTAACATAAAAGAATATAAAAGATGAAATTAAATCTGTTGAAAATTGGGGAAAGTAGGACGGCAATCGGAAGGAAAGATGCTCATCATGCAGTCCTTTTTCTAAAAAAACTGTTCCGCATTGATCATTTCTAAATCCTATGGGATTGTAATATGGAGCTTGAGGCCTGATGGAAGAGTTAAGGACTCAATGTAGCCTACAGAATGTTATTACTTGGCACTATTTCACAGTTAGTTTTCTTGGCATCAGATGTTAAATAACCTTGTCAGTAATCAGCACGAGTCGATATGTATGTAATTCAGAATGCCAAAATGGATAAATGATTGAGCTGAAGATCAAGTTTACTGCTGGTACTGTAATTTACTAAGTTGATTGATATCCATATCCTTGATGGGCATCTAGACGAGCTAATCCATGATTTGTTCGCTTGTTCCTGAGGGTTGAAATTTGGTCAACCTTTATACACTCTAGCCCATTATACGAGAGTGAAGATCTACCCTATGAAGGCTATAAGCTAGCAGCAAGTAGCAAAAAAAAGATGTCCATTCTTAGCCATTGCATGGTTATATTTTGTTGATGTTGGATGTTGTTTACATATTGTGCTTATATGAGTAAACGGATCTTAGGATGAGGGACTATTTACCAGTCCTCAGTCCTCTATATATTGTACTCATCCCCCTCATTAAAATGTATAGTTAGCCAATTTACAAAGCAGACACGCACTACATTTCCTGCATCTACTAGTAAATCTACTTATGCATTCTAGTTAGTGCAATATAATGTTTGGGGTCAGTCAAGTGTGAAGAGCATGAGTGGTCACATGTACTATATCACTTTCATTGACAATTTTTAATGGAGTACTTATATATACCTTTCAAAACATAGAAGCGAAGTTCTTGCTCCTGTAAAGAACTTTAGAGCAAAGCATTTGGAGATTGACAAACACTTCATCCTGTAATGCATGACAGAACTGTTGAGAAGAGGAACAAATGAAATGTTTATTCCATAGAGCTAGAGTCACTTATAGAGAGAGAAAACCCTAAAGAGTATAAGGGTTATGGATTTTGAATGGTCACAGGGGGTTATGGAACTCAAAGGGTCACAAAGGGTTACAGAACCCGAAGGGTCACGGGGGGTTATGGTACCCGAAGGGTTACAAACATAAATGTAAATATAATAACTCTAACACCTCCCTCAAGCTGGAGCTGAGAAAGCTGTAGCTTGTAATAAAAAGAAAAAGTATACACCACATCTTCACACGATGCATCATAAGAACATATGACTGCTGCTGGTAGAAGACCTCGCTCGAGGACGGGTCTGCGGCTTTCAGGTCACCGGAACGTATCTCTGCCATGCCTGTAGAGTCGCTGCGATATCAGGTCACCAGAACAAATCTCTGTCGTGCCTGTAGGTCACCAGAACATATCTCTTTCATGCCCGGAGAAGACTCGATGTAGAAGAAGTCCAATACGGAGTAGTAGTCGGGTCGTAAAAGAAGAAGTATATGCCCTGAAGAAGAAGTCGATGCTCGGTGAAGACGGATGATCTGAGTAGTAGTCCGGAGTGTCGGTCTGTTAGTCGCGGTAGAGCAGCATACGTCCTGAAGAATCATCTCTGACTCCCCTTTTTCCCATACTTTATAGAAAAAAGAGTATGGAACATCAAGTTGGGAGAAACAAAAAATTGGGAGAAACAAGTCGTGGTAAAGCAAGGACTGTTGGAGGGGGGCTCCAAGCAGTGCCGACGATGCAGAAGGTGTGGTTGGAGTTGCTGGAGCCTCAGGCGACGCTTTAGGTATCATTGGAGGTAGCAGCTGGTGCTGCTGGGGACTCGGACTGCCTTGTGCGGGACCATCGAATCCACGAGCGATGCAGGAGGTCCAGCCCTCTCTCCTTGTTGATGGAGAGAGGGCTGGTGGTGGTGGCGGATTTAGGGTATTAGGCTCCTATCTAGGATCGTCGCTCTGATACCATGTTGAGAAGAGGAACAAATGAGATGTTTATTCCATAGAGCTAGAGTCTCTTATACAGAGAGAAAACCCTAGAGAGTATAAGGGTTATGGAATTGAAGGGTCACATGGGGTTACGGAATTCAAAGGGTCACAAAGGGTTACAGAACCCGAAGTGTCACGAGGGGTTATGGAACCCGAAGGGTTACAAACATAAATGTAAATATAATAACTCTTACAAGAACGAAGCATTTGGAGATTGACAGATACTTCATCCATGAGAAGATTGATGCTGGATTGTTGTGTCTTCCTTACCTGAAGTCTACCGATCAGGTTGCCGATCTCTTCACAAAGAGGTTGCCTACAGTAAAATTTGAGTTGAATGTAGACAAGTTGGACATGGTTGATATGTATGCCCAATTTGAGGGAGAGCGTTGAGTTATTGTGCTTATATGAGTAAATGGATCTTAGGATGAGGGACCGTTTACCCTTCCTCTATATATTGTATTCATACCTCTCATCGGAATTAAGTTTTTAGTGAAGAGAGCTCTAATCTCTAGTGAGGGAGATTAGGGATTGTGCGCCTCCGTGGTTTTTCCCTCTCCATAGAGTTTTCCACGTAAATCCTTGCCTCCATTTTTGTATGTTTTGATTGTTTGATTCTAACAGATGGGAAAGAAGAGCGAATTCTCTAAGCATTTAGAGTGTCTAATGTTACTGACTGCATGAATAAACACCACAAGAAAGAATAGAGCCACTAAAGAAGAAAAAAACAAGGCTAATAATAGAATATAGAGCTACTCTCGAACATATAATTATTTGGTTAGCATGAATCGATAGTTGGATTATCCATTTGAAAGAAAGGTTTTTTCTTTCTTTATTTTATAGAATCACACGTGACATTGCAATTTTTGTTTGTCAGAATGACAATGATCCATCTAAGTTAGTTGCTGAAACATCTTGCAAACTGCTGAGATATTTGGTTCCAGATGGCAGTCATGTGGATGCAGATACACCATATGCAGAGGTTGAGGTTATGAAGATGAGCTGGCCACTTCTAGTGCCAGCATCCGGTTCTATTCATGTGATCATGTCTGAAGGACATGCACTACAGGTAGAATAGTAAGCTAACTTTGAATGATTGAAACTATAGATGACATGCCATAATGTTGTCTTTTTCTCCATCCAGGCTGGGGATCTAATTGCAAGGCTAGATCTGGATGATATTTCAGCAGTACGGACAGCCGAGCCCTTCACTGAGGGTTTTCCTGCATTAGGGCCACCAGCAGCAGTTTCCAACAAAGTACACCAACGTTGCGCAACTAGTTTAAATGCTGCAAAAATGATCCTTGCAGGTTATAATCATGATATCAATGATGTGAGTAAGCCTTTAATTAGAATTTGATTTCTTTATTAATACAATAGGCCACTTGGTAGTAACGTTTTTATGAGTGCAAATAGTAAATTATTCTGCAACACCATTAGTTACTACATTGAACTGTCTTCGGATTTGGTTGTATTTGGATTGCCACCTTTCTTCCTTTGAATGATGACCAGATGCAACCACGAAATCCCTGAGGGATAAATGAGAATGTTTCAAATAAGTCCTTTTATATTGTGCTAAATATTTCACCAAGGGCTTTCATATTATTGGTAGAAACCATTTTGGGTGTCTGCTTAGCAAAAGATCAAACAACAATTACCTTGGACCTTCATCTCCAAAATGTGCATCATTTATCTTTCTTAAGGTGGACTTTTTCTTACACATGTTCAGGTTAATGAGTTGATAATCTCATAGTCTGCAGGGGGGGCAGTCATTGTCTACCATCATTTCCTTAAGCTACATATTTTGAAATGTTTCTTTGAAATAGCTAGTAGAACTCAGACTTCATTTCAGTTTGTGCAAAACTACTCATCTGTCTGGACAGTCCGCTACTACCTTTCCTACAGTGGCAAGAAAGTATGTCTGTGCTGGCAACACGTCTCCCAAAGAATCTTAAAAATGAGGTTTGGTATTAAATTATTAATCTGCAAATTTTTCCCTGTGACAGTTTTCTGTTCTTTCTATCATGTTTTCTGGTATCTGATCCACTAAGCACTTTTTATTAAAATCAGCTGGAGACTAATTACAAAGATTTTGATGTTATTTCATCCTCCTTGGAAAATGTCGATTTTCCAGCTAAGCTGTTGATAGATGTAATTGAGGTTAGCAATGCTCCAAGATTCCTTTTTGGGCTAATTATTTGAACACACATTTACTTTTAGTTATGCTGTTATGCAGAGATACATACAGTCCTGTCCTCCCAAAGGACCTGAAGAAAGGCTTATGGAGTCTCTGCTGAACCTCGCAAAATCTTATGAAGGTGGAAGAGAGAGTCATGCCCAGATGATTGTTCAATCACTTTTTGAGGGGTACCTTTCAGTCGAAGAATTATTTAGTGATGATACCCTGGTATGTTTTGCACTCTGTTAACAGTTTAATGTGATTCTGTTGGTGTTGTCAGAATCTCCGCTAAATAAATTGCAATCATGTTGTTGCTAGTGGCATCGATTCTGCTTTGTTGTACGCAATGTTTTTTTTCCAACCATGCACCCTTCCTCTCTTGTTTCATGTTGTGCAATCTTATATATCGTCCTCCCGTATTGCACATCCCAAATTACATCCTGTTACTATGTACAGCAGTAATTTCAATTTTGATCATTTGACCACAAGGATTAACAGTCAGAACTGAGGCATAGTGTTTCCCAAATGATGCATTTGGAATTTTAAATTAGCACATTTTTCATAAATAATTCAGCAATTTTTTGGAATAAATAGATAAATTAGCATGGATAAATAATTCAGCATGGAATAAATAAACAATTCAGCAGTACCCACTTAATGGTTTGGTGGTAATGCAGTGCGCCTACCACCCGAAAGACTCGGGTTCAAATCTTCCCTTGTGGGGGTTGCGTTAGGTAGTCGACAACCAACATAAAAAAATTGTCGAATCTTTCAACATGGATTTGAGGAAGAATCCATGTAGCCGGCCCTACTTATAGTGGGAGAAGGCTTTACCATTTTTTAAATAAATAATTCAGCAAATTAATTCCTCAACTTTCACGCAAACTGCAATTGGTAACCACACGATAACTGTAGAAGTTTATTTTATCTTTCTGTATCTTTTATTTATTGTTCTTTTCGTTTGTCTACCATATGTAATTTGCCCCGTAGACCTCTCCCTATATAAGAGAGTCTAGGGCTCAAGGAATAAACACAACTCTTAGTTTTCCCAACATGGTATCAGAGCGGCGGTCCTAGACCGGAGCTCTCGTACCGAACCATAAACCTAGCCCTCCACCTTCAAGCCTCCACGTGCACCGCCCTCTGTGCGCCGCCTCCACGCACGTTGCCCCCCCCGCGCACTGCCCCCACGTGTGCTGCCCCTACGCGCATCACCCTCACACGCGGCGCCTTCACGCGCAGCCGTGCGCTGCCCCACGTGCGCCGCCTTTCCGAGCGGCCTCTCCTCCGTGACCTAGGCTTCGGCAGTGATCTGCAGTCGTTGTCCCTAGGGTTTTACCGCCCCTAGGGTTTGGCTGTTGTCTTTTTAAGGGGCTCTTCTCTCGTTTCCAGGTTGATGGGTTTGGTTGCATAGAGGTCTGCACGTGCAACTAAACCTAATCATATCAGTGTAGACCAAAGCTTATCTTGTCTACAACCCTAGTTTTCTCTAGTCAAAATGTCTGAAAGCAAGATCGAGATCCCCACTACAGGCGCCTTCAAAGCTCCGACGCCTATTGTGAAGATGGATGGATCCAACTATGATTTATGGGCCATGCAGTTCATGAGCCTAATGAAGTCGATGGGTAAGAAACATATTCTTACCGAAGATGAGCCAGAGGAGAAAACAAGGTTGTATGCCTCATGGGAGGCTGATGACGCATATGCTCTGTTCTGGTTGTCTGGTATTCTGATTCCAGACATTGCTAATGATGTTTTGCACCATCCTACTACCAAAGCCATGTGGGATATTCTTGCTTCCACGTACTCCTAAGCCAAGAATGAGACAAAAATCCTACATCTCCAGCATGACATTTTCACGATAAAGCAAAATGGTCGATCCCTACATGCTCACTACATTGCATTGAGGGGAATGTTTGAGAGGCTTTATAGTTTCATGCCTGTCACGGCTACTCCAGAACAATTGAAGATATATCGAAATGCCATGATGGTGGGAGTCTTTCTAGCTTCTCTTGACTCACAGTATGAGGCGGCTTCTTCTCAGATTCTAGCAGATGCTACCATTCCTCCTATGGAGGAAGCCTTTTGGCCATTGAGCCGAATCAACATCTCAAGCCCCACTACTGTGCCAAATTCTTCTGCTATGGCAGCCTCTCGAGGAAGAGGCAATTCATCTCATTTTCGTTGACGAGGACCATGCGGTAGGGTTGGCCGTGATCATGGATCACAGTGCACTTATTGTCGTCGAATTGGTCATACAGAAGACACATGCTACTCT
The DNA here is from genome assembly GCA_037367405.1 of Ottelia alismoides. Classification (NCBI taxonomy): domain Eukaryota; kingdom Viridiplantae; phylum Streptophyta; class Magnoliopsida; order Alismatales; family Hydrocharitaceae; genus Ottelia; species Ottelia alismoides. The sequence continues at coordinate 116,026 of JAZKJV010002793.1, read as the reverse complement.
AAGCATGGTTTCCCAGCATCTGCCCGTGCAGCAGAACAGATCCAGCATCATGGTGCTACAACAGCGTCGGATCCACGATATGATGACCTAGTGTCTCGTCTGTGTGATATCATGCCACCAGCCAGTACTCCTTCACCTGTTTGCATAAGCTAGTTCCTCAGGTATTGCTCATACTTCTGCTTTCTACCAGGGTTCACGTACCTCATAATGTATTGTAGATTCAGGTGTCACACATCATTTATGTAGAGATAGACACCAACTCACATCCTACAAGCAAGTTTCTCCAGGAAGGACCGTCGTCATAGTAGATGGGACTCATTCTCCCATCACAGGACATGGACAAATCGCCTTAACACCTTCTATGCAGTTGCAGAATGTGCTTCATGCTCCTAATTTCTCAATGAATTTACTGTCAATTAGTTAGATTATTAAGGATCTACATTGCCGAGAGATATTTGAGCCATCTTCTCTCGTGTTTCAGGACATTCTCACGGGCAACGTGATTGGACATGGCTGTGAGTAAGGCGGGTTGTATCGACTAGTCCATACACCTTACGCTGGAGCATCATGTCATTCCACCGGACCGGTCTCTCCTTACTTATGGCATCTGCGCTTTGATCATCTTCTGTTTCAGAAACTTCGTCAAGTCCTTCCTCAAATCTCACTCCGCTCGTCATTCGATTGTGAAGTTTGTCAGTTAGGGAAGCATCATCGGTCCGTCTCCCCTAGTCGTCAGAGTCGGAGCAGTAGCTCTCCATTTGAGTTTTTTCATATTGATATTTGGGGTCCAAGTCGTGTTCCCGGTCATCAGGGACACATGTTCTATTTAGTTGCTGTGGATGATTTTAGTCGTTTGTCTTGGGTCTTTCTGTTAAAGAATAAATGTAAAGCGGGCAACACTCTTATGAATTTTATTAAAGAAGTGCAGAATATTTTTTCTGTTTCTATCAAAATTGTGTGAACTGATAATTCCCTTGAATTATGTACTCGAACATTATCTCAATTTCTTTCATCCTATGGCATTCTTCATCAAAGGTCTTGTGCCTACACGTCCCAACAGAATGGTGCCGCGGAAAGAAAACACCGCCACCTTCTTGATGTCACTCGTACGCTTCTTATCCAGAGTTGTGTTCCGCACTCGTTCTGGGGCGATGCGGTTCTTACTGCATGTTATCTCATTAACCACATGCACTCGTCTGTGTTGGGGGAGAAGATACCTTTCTCCCTCGTTTTTCCTAACAAGGAGTTGTTCTCTTTAACTCCTTGTGTCTTTGGGTCCGTGGCATTCGTTCACCAGTTGTCTCCAGGGATTGACAAGCTCTCTCCTAGGGCTGTCAAATGTGTTTTTGTCGGGTATTCCATGACTCAAAAGGGTATCGTTGCTATGATCCGTTACGTCGAAGATATTATGTCAGTGAAGATGTCATGTTTTTGAGTCAGTCTTGTTTTTCTCTCCTACAGGTGATAGGTTGGTGCCATTAGACATAAATAATGAAATCTATATTCCTCCTCCACCCTTGTATGCACCACAACAAGCTCCTACATCTCCACCACCATCCCCATCACCAACACCATCTCCACCACCGCCCACCTCTATCACCTTCCATATCTTTGGTTCCTCCTCTACCACGCCACTACAGTCGACGGCCAGCCCTTGTTCATGATCATGGACAATCATCAAGCATGCCCCAGGTTTGTTCTGATAACATTATTTCTAATGATGGGACTGGCGGTATTTCTCAGCAGGAGCATGTAGGGGATGACACGGATGTTGGTACAACTGATGCAGATCTTGATTTGTCGATTGCACTGAGAAAATAGAAGAGGTCATGTGCTTCATATCCGGTTGCCTCTCATGTTGCCTTTGAGCGCCTGACAAGAGATTCAGGAGATTTGTAGTTGCTTTATCCGCTGTGAATATTCCACGGACTCACCAAGAGGCATTAGCTGATAGTAGATGGCGTCTGGCTATGGAGGAAGAGATGACCGCCCTTCAGTCGAGAGGTACTTGGAGTCTTGTTCCACCTCCTACTGGGGCATCCATTGTGGTTGCAAGTGGGTTTTTACGGTGAAGCATAATGCCGATGGCAGTATTGATAGGTACAAGGCTCAACTAGTTGTTCGGGACTTTACTCAGACGTATGGGGTAGATTATCTTGACACGTTTTCTGCTGTTGCTAGACATTCTACCTTATGGATTCTTTTATCTGTTGTTGTGATTCGAGATTGGCTCCTGTTTCAATTGGACATCAAAAATGCCTTTTTATATGATTATCTTCAGGAAGAAGTTTACATGCAGCAGCCACCTAGGTTTACTGCTAAGGGGGAGTGTGTACAGGTATGCAGGCTTCATAAGGCGATCTATGGTCTAAAGGAGAGCCCGAGAGCTTGGTTCCAGAAGCTCTCAGATTTGTTTGAGAAGCAAGGGTTCAAAAGGTCAAATGCAAACCATTCTCTCTTTGTACAGAGGACATCCAGAGGTATGACTGTCATTATGGTGTATGTTGACGATATACTCATTACAGGAGATGATATGTAGGGAATAAAAAGAGGAAAAAGAATTCTTGGGCCGTGAATTCATTACCAAGGATCTAGGAGTACTGAGATATTTCCTTGGATTGGAGTTTGCTAGAAATGAACAAGGACTCGTGATGACTCAGAGGAAATATGTCACTGACTTGCTAAGTGACACATGTATGCTTGGATGTCGATCTGCTTCTACACCCATGGATCCAAGCATGAAGATGCATGATGACGATACTGAGGAGGTTGACAGAAGAAGGTATAGGGAACTGGTAGGGAGGCTTCTTTATGTTACTATTACCAAACCCGATATTACATTTGCAGTAAATAAAGTGAGCCAGTTTATGGAGCAACCTTGTCAGGTACACATGGACGTTATACATATGATACTAAGGTACCTTAAGTCATCTCCAGGTGCAGGATTGATGTTTAGAAAGGAGGGCTCTATTTCTATCTCAGCATGTGCAGATGCAAACTATGCAGGGTGCCCGAAGGATAGGAAGTCTACATCAGGCTTTGCTATATTTGTTGGGGAGTCACTTGTCTCATGGAAGAGGAAGAAGCAAACAATAGTTGCGAGATCTAATGCTGAATTGGAGTATAGAGCTATGGCCCAAGCATGTGCAGAAGTGATGTGGGTTCGCGCAGTTCTGACATATCTACATATAGATGTTCCTCTTCCCATGTCACTAAAATACGACAATCAGGCTGCATTATTCATTGCAAACAACCCTGCATTTCACTAGAGGACAAAGACATTTGAGGTGGATTGCCATTATATCCATGATATGATCCAGAAAGGCTTCATTTCTACAACCCATGTCCCCTCAGGAGACCAAACAGCTGACATTCTTATCAAAGCTTTACTTCGGGGTTCCTTCCAGAAGTGCTTATCCTAGATGAGCATGATATATATCTATGCTCCATATTGAGGGGGAGCGTAGAAGTTTACTTTATGTTTCTGTATCTTTTATTTATTGTTTTTTCGTTTGTCTACCATATGTAACTTGCCCATAGATCTCTCCCTATATAAGAGAGTCTAAGGCTCAAGGAATAAACACAACTCTTATTTTTCCCAACAACAAGCTTTCTGAAAAAAAGAAAATAGCATAAACTTGATTGTGAAAAAGAGGACCCTGCATTTTTTTAAAGGGACCTCGACTTCCTTCTGAGAGTTTGTGTATGATGGTGTCCCTGGAGGTTGCTTGTGGTAGCAAGAATTAACATATTGAATGTTGGTTGGTGAAATTATGTAGAACAATGTTTTGTCCTACTTCTGATCTATTTGTTTATTTTGCTTTTACTGCATCAAAAACTTTTCTGATAAGCAGAAATCACACTATTCATGATATTTTGTAGGCTGATGTTATTGAGAGGCTTCGACTTCAGTACAAGAAGGATCTTCTCAAGATTGTGGATATTGTTCTTTCGCATCAGGTACAACAGAAAAATAGTGTTCTTTCTTCTTTCATCTTTAACAAGTCATAAATATGTGTGTGAAACCCGACCAACCTAATCTGGAAATGGGCACATTATACCTCAATAACACATCGATTCATTTTGGATTGCATATTTGAACTGGTGATGGTTCATTCATAATTATTAAGGGTCCGAGTTAAACAAATACTAGAAACTAGCAACTTTGTGTTGCTATGCTAGCATATTTGCATTTTCATTTTGTGTTTCATACTGAATATACTTTGCCTTACACACTTGATATGGCAGATTACTGGGATTTTAACACCACGACCACCGTAAACTATGCTAATTATTCCGCAACATATGTAGTTTTCATATGTACTCCACAACCCTATAATTTTTCTCCGTTTTACATCGTATACCATTGCCGTCAAGGTCGATCGGTCAAACCGTTAAGATTGATCGTAAGGACCAAAAAACAAGAGAATTTTTGCAAAAAAAATCTATGGAATATATTTCATCCTTCCCATCCCTCTCTCCTTCCTTCTCTTCTCGACATTCTTCATCTCCCTCCTCCAGTTCTTGGCAGCCCAACTCTATCGCTTCCAACCCTCCCCCTCCCTACACCACTTCCACAACTCCTCCAGCGATGACGACAAGCCACCATCAGATTTTGAGTTCCCCCGGGATGATCATGTCGCTATGATCCCCGCTGACGAGCTCATCTCCGATGACAAGCACATCCCTCTCCACCTCTTTCGTCGCACTGACAACCCTCGTGTTGTCGAGACATGTCGAGATGTTCACTTTCGTTGTCTGTCGTTGGCTTCTCTTCATATATCTTTTTATGGACTGGAGTACCAATGTCTACCATGCGTCGGAATATACATATAGTCATGTTCATCTATTACCAAAAACAAGTCATTTATAGATATTAGCAGTAAATACGTGCAGATCCAGTATAGTGTCTTGTTCACTCCATAAGGATCAAGATCAAATCAATGCTCATTTTTTTCTATTGAAGAAAAAGAGATTCCGATCCCTGAATGACTAAATCTCCATGCCACTATTGTTGATTGCTTCTCACTGTGCCGCAAGGTATTCATATAAGATAATAGGGGTATGTGCCCTCGTATCTAGAGGAGGGGAGGATCCAACTTGGATAGGCTCGCATGTCAGAAATCTCTTGATTGGTAGCTTGGCTCCTGGGTTCTAGCTGACTGGATCGGAAGGAGAAAGTCAGTAGCCTGCTTACTTACCAATCTATGGAATAGCTTAAATATATCTGACTTTAGCGGTACAAATTAGCTTTTTCTTCATATGCTTGAGGGACTGCACTGGCAAATGACATCATTAAATGTTGGTCTTATTCCTTAAAATATTCTTGCACAAAGGATGGAGAATGAGGAACTACTCACCTCTCGTCCTCATAATGCCAAAGTACCACAAGATCAGAAGGTATTGGATAATGCTCCCCATTGAGGATGACAAATGTACACAACACTAGGGAGAAAAATGAAAACAAAAAAAGTGCATCTATCAGAAGGGAACGAACTCCAGGTTGCATAGACTCTAATGGAGGTGATCAATAACAATGCAGCCTAACGGAGGTGCCCAATAACCATCTCCGACATCGAACTTTAACCTCATACGGTCATCTTCGAACCATGCTCCAAAATTGCCATCTACTGTGTGGGGGAGCCATTTGTGAGCTCAAGGCTTCAAGCCCTTCGCTGCAAGATGAGCACAACTCACTGCAACTCCATGAGCATTTGAGGCCTACCTTGATGACTAGTAGCCCACTGCATCGACAAGTGTTTGGAGGTACTCATTACTCATATATGCATACAACCCATACCACCATCGATAACGCTAACTTTTTTTTAATGGTCTTTTTGGACGTGTTCATCTCTAACATGGAGTCATTCACCTATTCATATATGTTAAGTTAAATATCTTATTATGTTTTTCTTATGTAATTTCTGCTTCTCAGAGTACTTATCTTGTAATTAACCCAGGGCTACTCTCCTATATAAGAGAGCCCACGGGTACGTATAATCTATCGATTTCTTTTCTCTTAATATGGTATCGGAGCAACGGCCCTAGACCGGGGTCCCGGTATCCCACCCAAACCCTAACCCTAAGCCCTCCACGCCCCCCCCGACGCACCCACCCATACCTCCAGCGGGTTCCAGCGCCGTCTCCATCCGCTCCTAGCGCCGCTCCAGGCGGCCTCCCACGCCGCTCCCTGCGGCACCCGACAGCCCCAGCATCGCCTCCAACAGCTTTTCCCGCCCCAGCAGCCCATGCACCGTTCCCTGCAGCATACCGCCGCCCACAGCGCCGCATCCAGCGGTTCTCGCCGCTCCAGCGGCACCGTGCGGTCCCTGCAGGTCCCGCCGACCCCTCCCACCGGCACCTTGTTGCCCTGGCATGGCCCCTAGGTGATCTCCAGTGCAACTACATCCCTTCCGCGAGTCACAAACCTTCGCCGACGCTGTATTTGCACCTTGCGTACTAGGGTCGGCGCTCCAACAAGGACTAGGGATGGTTGTATTAGTCTACACATACAACCTACCCCTGATATGATACTGTAGACCGCCTATTTTGGTTATCTCTGTCAGTCTTAGGCTCTTCATCAATCATGTCAAAGAACAAGGGTGACGTGTTTACATCCTCGGGTGCCTTCAAAGGCCCAACCCCATCAGTCAAGATGGATGGGACCAACTATGAACTATGGTCCATGTAGTTTCGCACCCTGATGCAATGCCACAACAAGGAGCACATTCTGACAGAATCCGAGCCGGAAGAAAAGACTGGAGCAAATGCGACGTGGAAGCAGGACGACGCGTATGCCCGTATATGGCTCTCTGGGACGCTGACTGCAGAGATTGCAAATGATATTGTGAATCAACCCATAGCAAAGGCTATGTGGGATATACTGGCCGCGATATGGCAGTCCAAAAATGAGAGCAAGATTCTTCAGTTGCAATTTGATATTTTCTCTACTAAGAAGAATGGGAAACCACTACATGCACATTTCTCTCATCTACGGGGCATGTTCGAGAGATTGCATAGCTTCATGCCGATCACTACCAGCACGGAACAATAGCAGGCATACCGAAATGCCACCATGACCGGTGTATTTCTGTCCTCTCTTGATTCTGAGTACGATGCAACTCGTACTCAACTTCTGACCGGCGAAACTATTCCACCGATGGAGGAGGTGTTTAAGAGATTGAGCAGGATCACTACTGCCTCGGCATCTACCGCCCAGCCTACCCCTTCTGCTATGGTTGCCACACGTGGCAGAGGAGCGTCACATTTTCGGGGTCGTGGACCTCGTGGTCGAGGGGGAGGCACACACCGTGGCCCATGTACTCACTGTCACCGTCCAGGCAATTTTGAGGAGACATGCTTTCACAAGCATGGATATCCTGCCTCAGCACATGTAGCTGAGCAGACTGAGGCTACAACTGCGACTCTTCCCGATGCTCGCTTTGATGATATAGTCTCCCGACTTCGTGAGATGATTACTACACATACGTCTCCGTCTCCAGGTTCTACGGATGCTGCATCTTCGGCCAGAGCGTCCTCTACCTCCTCAGGTACTCCTTATGCACTTACCAGTACTACTTGCTCGGACTTGACAGACTGGATTATGGATTCCGGGGCCTCCCATCATATGTGCGGTGACAGATTGCAGTTTACTACCTACAGGGCACTTGCACCAGGCTGATCTGTTGTCATTGCCAATGGGGTCCGATTACCTATTGTTAGTCAGGGGGAGATCACTCTGACGCCTTCTTTGAGCCTTCAGAATGTGTTACACGCACCTGACTTTCAGATGAACTTATTGTCAATTAGCCAGCTTACGAAAGATCTACATTGTCGTGCCATCTTTGACCCCTCTACTTTTGTGTTTCAGGACATACTGACTGGCAGGATGATTGGAAGTGGCTGTGAGCAGAGAGGCTTGTATAAGCTTGCTATACCATCATGTGTTGGTGCCGCTACTATTCCTTCTAGATCTGTTTCTCCATTCCTTTGGCATCTTCGCTTTGGCCATCTGCCTCTGCAGAAGATGTGTCATGTATTGTTGCAGATATCTACCCGTACCGCATTGGATTGTGAAGCCTGTCAGCTTGGGAAACACCGTCGGTCGTCGTTTCTAGTCCGTTCGAGTCGTCATAGTAGTCGGTCTTTTGAACTGTTTCACTTTGATATTTGAGCTCCGAGTCGTGTCCCTGATCTTCAGGGACATCGTTATTATATGGTTGTTGTTGATGATTTTTCCAGATTATCTTGGGTATTCTTGTTAAAACAGAAGTCTGAAGCTGGAACTATTATTCGAAAATTTATTATTGAAGTTAATAATATCTTCTCTACCAATGTCAAAATAATTCGCACAGATAATGCCTTGGAGTTTTCGACATTACATCTGTCCGATTTTCTCAGTTCATAAGGCATAGTTCATCAAACTTCCTGCAGTTACACTTCGCAACAAAATGGTATGGCGGAACGCAAACATCGCCACCTTCTTGATGTCACTCGAACATTGTTGATCCATAGTCGTGCCCCTCATTCCTTTTGGGGGGATGCTGTACTCACTGCTTGCTACTTGGTGAATCGTATGCCGTCTACTGTTCTTGGAGAAAAGGTACCTTTCTTGATTGCGTTTCCCGAGAAGGACTTTTCTCCCTCACACCTCGTGTCTTTGGGTCAGTGGCATTTGTGCATAATTGTACCCCTGATCGTCATAAGCTCTCTCCAAGAGCTATCAAATGTGTGTTTGTTGGGTACTCTCGTACTCAAAAAGGGTATAGATGTTATGATCCGGTGAGTAGAAGATATTATGTGAGTGCAGATGTAACCTTCTTTGAGTCCATCATGTACTTTTCTTCTACAGGTGACAGGTTATTCAATAACAATGCAGACGATATTGTTGTTCCTCCACCTCCATCTCTAACACCAGCTGAACTTGAGCAACCTGTACCTTCACCACCACCACCACCTCCGCCACCACCACCACCTGAGCCAAAATTCTTACCCATTGTTTACACTCGCAAGTCTTCTACTAGCTCTTCTGTTCATCAGCCGTCCACATCATCCAGTGCGCCTAAGGTATGTCATGATAACATTGTCTCTATTGATGGCACTGGAGTTTTACAAGATGACTCTGCTGTAGAGGACACTGAGGAGGATGATTTGGATGTTCCTATTGCACTGAGGAAGCCACGACGTCCATGAGCCAAATACCCACTTGCGGCACATGTCTCTTTGGATCACCTTTTCCGATGAGTACAAGAAGTTTGTTGTTGGTCTTTCTGTGGTTACTATACCCCGAACATATATGGAGGCTTTACAGGACAGCAGGTGGCGTCAGGCCATGGAAGAGGAGATGGCGGCCTTATCATCTCGCGGGACATGGACTATTGTTCCGCCTCCACGTGGTGCTTCGATTGTTAGCTGCAAGTAGATATTTTCAATTAAGCATAATGCAGATGGGAGTATAGATCGGTACAAGGCGAGATTGGTGGCACGAGGCTTTACCCAGACATATGGGGTGGATTATCAGGACACATTTTTTCCAGTAGCACGACGCTCGACGCTTCGGATTTTACTTGCAGTTGTTGTTTCACGTGATTGGCCGTTATTTTAGCTTGATGTGAAGAATGCATTTCTCTACGGAGACCTTCAGGAGGAAGTTTACATGCAGCAGCCACCTGGGTTTACTGCTGAGGGGAGTCCCAGAAAGTATGCAGACTACATAAGGCCATTTATGGCCTAAAGCAGAGTCCTAGAGCTTGGTGCCAAAAGTTGTCAGAATTAATTGAGCAATAGGGATTTAAGAGGTCCACTGCGGACCACTCACTACTTGTGCAGAAGACACAGAGAGGTACGGTTGCCATTCTTGTCTATGTAGATGACATTATTGTGACAGGAGATGATGCTCAAGGCATTCAGATAGCCAAGAAGTTCCTAGGTAAAGAATTTGTGACCAAGGATCTTGGCACTCTTCGCTACTTCTTGGGGTTAGAATTTGCCAGGAATCATTGTGGTCTAGTGATGACCCAGAGAAAGTTTGTCATGGATCTCCTTTCTGAGACAGGCATGACTGGATGCAAGCCAGCTACAACTCCCTTGGATCCAAGTGTGAAATTGTATGATGACGATACTGAAGAAGTTGATAGCAGGAGGTACAGAGAACTTGTTGGGAAGCTTCTATATGTTACTATCACCAGGCCAGATATTATGTTTGCAGTAAGCAAGGTCAGTCAATTCATGGAGCGACCTAGGAAGGCACATATGGATGCTATCTATATGATCGTGAGATACCTGAAGTACTCACCTGGTTCAGGACTACCATTCAGGAGGGATACACCCTTGGAGGTAACAGCTTGTGCAGACGCTGACTATGCAGGATGCCCCACAGACAGGAAGTCCACTTCAGGGTTTGCAGTTTTTGTTGGACACTCACTTGTCTCATGGAAAAGCAAGAAGCCGACTGTAGTTGCCAGATCAAGTGTAGAATCTGAATACAGAGCCATGGCTCAAGGAAGTGCTGAGATGATGTGGGTTCGATCGGTGTTGACGGATCTTTCCATAGATGTTCCTCTTCCTATGCAACTTTTATGTGATAATCAAGTAGCATTATTCATTGCAAACAATCCTGCATTCCATGAACGGACAAAGCATATTGAGGTGGACTGCCATTACACTCGAGATCTAATACAGAAGGGACTCATATCTACATCTCATGTGTCTACAGGAGATCAGATAGCAGATATCTTCACCAAGGCTCTAGCCCGAAGTCCGTTTCAGAAGTGTTGGTCCAAGCTGAGCATGATAGATATATATGCTCCAGCTTGAGGGGGAGTATTAAGTTAAATATCTTATTATATTTTTCTTATGTAATTTCTGCTTCTTAGAGTACTTATCTTGTAATTAACCCAGGGCTACTCTCCTATATAAGAGAGCCCACGGGTACATATAATCTTTCGATTTCTTTTCTCCTAACAATATAGTAATGTCTTCACATATTTGATTTCTCACTCCAAATTGATTAGCCTCTATGGACGAAGTACCGGAACCCGTAAAATACCAAGTAAGAATGATCCCTGTCAATGGCATAGGCATTGTCAGTGCGACAATGGTGTGATCGTCTTAGGGGGGACTCAAAATTCGACGGTAGAGCACCGTCGTCGCTGGAGCAGGAGATGTGAAAGTGGTGAGAGAGGTTGAGGGCTGTAAGGGGTGTCGGTAGGCTGTTAAGAGCCAGAGGTGGGAGGAAGAAGGGGGAAGAAAAGAGTGAATGAGGGAGAGATGGATAAGAATAATTATATTTATTAGAGTTTTTTTAGCAATTTCCCCTTATTTTTTAGTTCTTATGGTCAAGCTTAATGGTTTGACTGATGGACCTGGCAAGGGTATACAGTATAGGACGAAACATGTTTATGGGAGTCGTGGAGTAAATATGAAGAATATAGAGGTCTTGGCAATTTATAGGAATTGAGGTGTTATAATCCATTATATTTTAGGTTTTTATCAGTTGTGCCCCTCTGAGATATTGCAATTTCAGTTATGCCCCTCCTTTTTTGGGAATATCAGTTACGCCCCCAACTTCTTGTTGTTCTATCACTTGTGCCCTTCAGGTTAGTGGTCGTCGATATCCAACACAAACGGGCGTTAACTTAAAGGATACAAGAGGACTTAAATTGAAAAAAGAGGGTTGAAAAGTCATCCCCTTCGTCTTCCTCCCTCCCCCCTGCAGCCACGCCTCCTCTGTCCCCAGCCTCCACCTCCGACCGCCGCCACCACCACCTCCTCCTCCCTCTTTCCTCCGTCCCGGCCTCATCGTCCTCCTCCTCTGTCCCCTGCCCCAACCTCGTTGTCCTCCTTCTCCTCCCCTTCCTTCCCAGCCTTCTCTACCCCCAGCCTCCTCCCCCAACCTCCTCCTCCTCCGTCGCAGCCTCCTCCTCCCTCCCTCCGACACCCATGTCTCCCCCTCCGCCCTGAGCTCCTCACCTTAACCCTCCCCTTAGCCCTCGTGCATCCCCGTCCCCCTCCGCCCCATCCTTCCGAATGCCCCTCCCCTACAACCCCTTCCTTCTCCTCTTCCCGTTGATCATCCCCTCACACTCCTCTGCCCAGTGCTCCTCCCTCGCATCCCCCCATGTCCACCTCGTCCTTCGCATGCTGATCCTCCTCGCGTCCCCCGCCTCCTCCTCCTCTATCCACTACTACTCCTCGCGCCCCTCCTCCTCCTTCTCCGCTGCCTGCTCCACCCCCTGCCCCATCCTTCTCCTCCACTGCTCGCTGCCCCTCCCCCGCACCCCCTTCATCTTTCGCCTGTTGACCCCCCACCCTCCTCCTTTGCCCGCTGATCCTCCCTACACCCCCTCCTCCTCCGCACGTTGACCCCCCCTCCCTCCTCCTCCGCCCGTTGATCCTCCTTGCACCTCCTCCTCCTCTGCTTGTTGCTGCTCCCCTGCACCCTCCTCCACCGTTAGTTTCTCCTTCCCCGTTCCCCATCCTCCTCCGTCCCATGCCTCCCCAGTTTGACTCCACCGAACCAGCTTCACGTCTGCTGCTGTTGATGGTGAACGACTTAAGAGAAGGGGACAGAGTAGCATGTGGTAGGAGGAGGAAGGATTGGACGGTGAGGAGGGTGGTGGGGGATTTTTTTCCGGATTTGCCCCTCTTAACTACACCATGGTTTGGTTAAATCATAGTTAACTTTAACTTATTGACGGTCAAAGTAACGGAGGGGCACAAGTGATAGAACGACAAGAAGTCGGGGGCACAGTTGATATTCCCAAAAAGAGAGGGGCATAACTGAAATTGCAACATCTCGGAGGGGCACAACTGATAAAAACCCTTATGTTTTTGTACAAGTATGTTGCTAAGTCTGTAGACTCTCGTATTATGATTGTAGCTGGATTTCCCAGACAGAGACCTGGTGTTTGTGGCTTTTCCAAAAAAGATGTTGAAAATGAAATCCTCTCCACCATATCCAATCTCCAAATTAAAAGATGTACCGTTGTTCATTTAAAGCATCTTCTTCAAAAAAATAAATAAATTGAAAGTATCTTCTCAAAAAATGAACTGTGCATTGAAAACATAAATGCCATCACATACAAGGTTGCACCTATCTCATTGCAATAATTAAAACCAAGGTTGCACCTCTCATTGTAATAATTAAAACCGTTTGTAGATTACCTTAGCATATCAATAATTTCGTCCTGAACATATGGTTCTGCACTGCAGGGTGTGCCAAGCAAAAACAAATTGATACTCAGACTAATGGAAGCATTGGTCTATCCTAATCCTGCTCCCTATAGAGAGCAATTGATTCGTTTTTCTTCTCTTAATCAGACTGTTTACTCTGAGGTATAGTTTTATCACTTATTTGAGCCCTTATATTTTTTTTTTCTAAAAACAAATAACTCCGGAAGATGTATTTGAGTAAACAATTTCTGAAATTACTTAATTGTGCAGCTAGCATTAAAGGCGAGCCAACTTCTTGAGCAAACCAAGTTGAGTGAACTCCGGGCAAGCATTGCTAGAATCCTGTCTGAACTGAAGATGTTTACCGAGGAAAGTGAATGCCGATCCACTCCTAGGAGAAAACAAGCAATCGATGAGAGAATCGAGGATCTAGTCTCTGCTCCTGTGGCTGTAGAAGATGCCCTTGTTGCTTTGTTTGACCACAGTGATCACATCCTTCAGAGACGGGTGGTTGAGACCTATATTCGTAGATTATATAAGGTAGTAATCTCTATTTGACTGTTGCTTTATTTATATTCCTTCATGTTTTGTTGGCACTCTCTTCACGGTTCCGTCTTCGTGGTCTTGCCAGCCGCATCTTGTCAAGGAAAGTGTGCGAATGCAATGGCATCATTTTGATAATAACGCTTATAAGGAGTATGGTCTTATTGCTTCGTGGGAGTTTTCTGAAGAGCACGTACAGAGAATAAATGGTTCTGATGTGGTAATTGTTGAAAACCGTCGCAACAAGAAATGGGGGATCATGGTGATAATCAAATCTCTTCACTTTTTGCCAAGTGCATTAAGTGTTGCACTGAGGGAAACTGGACATTCTCCAGCTTCTGAAGTAGATCCTGCAGGAGTCCCTAGTGGCCATTCTGAACCTGAACAAGTGGACCGGGGAAACATGCTGCATATAGCATTAGTTGGCATAAATAATCAAATGAATTCACTTCAAGATAGGTAAGCTAAGTCTTAAGATAAGCATCGATTTTTTTACAAATACTCGGTACCAGTCGTTCTCTTTACTAAAATTTCTCTTGATTTCGTTTTATTTTTTAAAGAAATTAGAAAATGTGCACACACTATGCACTTCCGAAAATATATTTATTATTTCCTTCTCCTTTCTAAGTAGTTTACATACTTACCGACTTTAAGTGGTATCGTTTTTCTGGTAGGATCCATATCTCTTATGCATGGACAGTTTGCACCTTTATGAGAGATGATCGTGCTTGCTACTTTGGTTATTTTCTTGAAAGAAAAAGGGCCTTCACCGTATAGGTGTGTGCCCAAAAACATTACCATTGATCACCAAAAAAATTACATGCATGTAAACATGTATTTGACATAAATAATATTACAAGCTCCAACGCTCCACTAAAGCCCTAGCATGTGCTATGACATTTTCAACATAGAATCTATCCTTGCGGAAAACCACGCCATTTCTTGCCAAGCAAATCATCAAACCATAGCAAAGCACTCTGATCTTTCTCTCTCTGCACTGCACTGGTTTTGGCCAATAGAGTCCCAAAACCCAGCCACATCCTTATGGCAAACTATCCGATTTCCCAGTAGGTTCCTCCATCGAGCTTGCACATCTGAAGAAAATGTGATCTGTCTTCTCCACCTCCGTCTGACATCGAGAACACGTGGGATCGACAGCTTGGATAAGCCATGCAAGTTTGCCACCCGTGAGAAGTCTCCCTCTTCTGAAATTCCACAAAAGATCTTTATCCACGTGGGAAATTTCTAACTCCATATGCTTTTGCAGTCTGCGACGCACCCCCAGGGTCAAAATCATTGGCCCCTTCAACACCCTGTATGCCTTGTGAACTAAAAAACTCTGGTCGAACCAACTCTAGCCGTCCCTGCCCTCAGTAGGCCCCTCCACCCTATCTATCTTCTCTATCATCACTAAAAGCTCCTCTAACCATTGATCGGAAAGATTTGTGCTAAAGTTGAGGAAGAATGAATATCCATCCCACAACTCTGCCACCGAGCAATTCGGATCAGTAGCCAATGCCTTGAAATACGAAAATCTATCACCTAACACCCCACTTTTACTCCAATCATCCGTCTGGAATCTAAAGCCAATGCCTTCGCCCATAATCAGTCTAAAAATGGATGAATCTCCTGTACCACACCGTAAATACCTCGCCAAAAGTAGGAAAGGGCATGTCCCAGATCCCTGATGTTGGGGAGAGTGGAGCCAAATGCATATATCTTCATGATCAACGAGCACACCGGATTATCATAATATCCACATATATGGGTGATCCACTTACTTAGCAGTGCCTTGTTCATCTCCTCCAATCTACGCACACCAGGCATGCCATCCTTCTTCGAGCAGGTGACAATCTTCCAATCCATATGTGGGCAACCCATTTGCTTTTCATGGAGATGGTTGTAAGAAGCATCTCATGATGCTATCCAATCTCTTCCGAACACCAACGAGCATTAGGCTGATGAGAGGAAGAAAATGGGGATCACAAACAACACCAAATGCAGTAATACCAACCTACCGCCTCTAAAAATGCATGTAGGTTTCCACCCTGTAAGCTTATGCTCCAACTTCTCAATCACCTATATCTAATTTTCCGAATGCATCCTCCCAACGACCAACGACACGCCTATGTATCATCTGTTTGGGGATCGAAGGCATCTTGCACATAACTCAACCTCCCTATAATCCAAGCTGAATGGGACAAACTCTGACTTCTCCCCATTAAGCCTCAACCCGGAGACTGCTCCAAAAAGATTTAGAACCATGGAGAGACCTCTGCAACTCTGACCCTCCCTCCCAAAAAAGAATTGCGTCCTTCACATATTGAAGGAGGGTAATAGAGATCTCTTCCATTGAGTAGCCACGACATAGCCCCCCCATCACCGCACGGTCAATCATGACCTCAAAAGCATCACTCGCAAGAACAAAAACGAGAGGGGCTAATGGACACCCTTGACGAACCCCACGGTGCGGTTGAAAATACCCACCCTTCTGTTATCCATTCACCAGAACTGCGCAAGTTGTATTCATGATGCATCTCTTCATCCAAGAATCCATTTATCTGGGAACCCGCATCTTTATAAAGACTTCCAAATGAACCACCAATCCACGCACTCGTACCTTTGAGAAACCAACCTTCCATAATACTTCATCTGTCTTCCTCCTGCACCAATCTGTGACAATCTCAGACACCAAGACTATGTTGTCTATGAGTTGTCTGTCAGGTAAGAAAGCGCTCTGCACTGGTGATATAATCCTGCAAAGTACCCCCCTCCTCCGCAGCCTATTTGCCAAAGTCTTTGCCACTATCAAGTATACCGTATATGAGAGAGCATTACGACATCAATCTTTAACCCTTGTGGTGACATCCTTCTTGGGAAACTAGAAGATGAACGGCATGTTAAGCTGCTCGAAACCACAATTTCCCCCTGTAAATTTCGTCACCACCTCTATGACCTCCTCGTTAGTTACGTCTCAGAACTCTCTAAAGAAAAAGATCAAAAAGCCTTCCGGTCCAAGGCAACCATCCGCGTTCAAATAAAAAACCGCCTCCCTAACCTCCCGTATGATAAAGGGTCTCGTCAACAATCCCGACTCCTATGGAATTTGCCCCAAGCCCCAACCACCTAGATCTGCCATGGTTCGACCGTCTGCTCATGTGATGCCCGAGGATCCAGGTACTCGTTTACAAGGCATTTGCAGCATTATATTCAATAATGATTGCATTAATTCAACTAAATTTGCGGGGAAATTTTTCGCGTTTCACATTTGACATTCATAAACAATGCAAGAACCATAGAAACAAGTGCCACCAATTTGCATTTTATTAATTTTAATATACAATATGTAACAAAATAAGCTGATATTGTATACATGTCTCCCAAAATGTACAGTAGAGAAAGAAACACTAAACATAACCAAAACCAAAAACTGTAACAATTGTACTGTCTGGTATAGCAGCAGATGCTCGGTATCATCAATCAACTACTGCGACGCAGACTTTTTGCCTGCCAAACATGCAAGGAACAAGAGGACGTCAACAGATGTTGTGTGAATTCCTGCATATTAAAAATAATAAGTATTTTAATGTGTAAAAAAACCAAGTAGAAAGGCATTGATATATAAAATTTATAGCTATTTGCATGGAAAATAGTTTTCAAGCTGCATTGTTTGTAAACCCCATGCTCATCATCACCCAAATATTTTTCATATTTACATATCATTTTCATATATAGTAATTGACCCATTGTATATTATTTTCTTCTTGTTACTTAGAGATCTTATTAGTGTATCTTAATATTGAGGATGATGTGTTTCTGATCTGCTCATTGATTCTGCCTATTTTCTTAAGTCCAATGGATAGTCTGCGGTCTTGATCTGAGGGTGACCTCACACTATGACTCTAAGGTGTGAAGAGTGCCTTAAGGTTGGGGTGCCTCTGTAGGCATGCAGTGAATTGTAATGCATCCTAACTAAGTTCCCAACACGTCCACTAGCTTACCTTAACACTCAAAATAGTAATTCTAAGATCTGATAAATTATCGATTATTGAGGATTTATGATAAATGATGATTCCATACCAACTGAACTATTAGTGAAACTCAACTTTGATTGATCTCAGTACTGGTCCAACTCAATTGTAATTGATCTCATCTCTTAGCCAAACTCAACTGCAATCCATTTCAATGCTTAATTATAACTCCAGATTCAATTGTAACTGATTCGGATGTAGCCATCGTCAAGCCTATTGGCAGAAAAGTAACCAAAACTCAAGCGGTGAAGAAGTCTCCTAAGAGACCCTTCCATCTCGCCCTCTAAGTGGAAGTGTGGTCCAGTAGAGTGATAGGTCTACTCCAAAACTATACCACTGAGACGGGTGAGAGAGACTCTTCGGAAAAGTCACTCTAGACGGGTCCGACTGGTACGGCAAACGAGCTCATACGAAACACTAAAATCGAGGGACCCCCAACCTAGGTATCCTAAAACAGAGGGTCAGCGGAACTGGTCAAAAGTTGGGATCACACCGCGATGTAAAAACACCACTGTTAGAAAATCGGAAGCGGAAGCGGAATGATAAAACAGAGCATAATCTAGAAATATGAAACTGGAAGAACACAAAGATTTACGTGGAACCCTACTCCGTGAGGAGCAGGATGAAACCACGGGAGAAGCCCTCAAAGGGGCATATGCTTCATTGCTTTTTCTCATCTGTTACAGGAGGCCTGGGGCTCCTTATATAGCCTCCATAGGGCCTCCAAGTCCCACCACTGGACGATGTGGGACTAAACACTGGGATGTGGACCCATCTACAACTCAATAGGTGCACTACCTAATACTCCAACACTCCCCCTCAAGCTGGAGCATGCAATGCTCAGCTTGGACAAACAAAAAGAGACTCAACTCAACGCTACAGGACACTACGGACAATATCAACCCAACGTGCACATTGCTGCAGTTGAGGACGTTGCTTCTCATGCCGTGCTGGTGAGGAGGACGAACGGGCTGGAGTGTGAGTCAACTGAAGACTCGGAATATGACCATCGAGTCTGAAACTGCGCCTGAAGTCTCCTCGTCGGAGAACTGGGTCTCTTCTATCTGGCTCAGAGAATGGTGCGCTGCTCTGGTGTACCTATGATACCACATGAAAACCCTTGCCCTCAATGGCACAGGGAATGGTCCTCTGCTCTGGAGTCCCTATGGCTTACATGAAAACTCTGGCCTGACAACAAGAAGGATGATGGGGACGACGAACAAATGATGGCAACATATGCTCATCTGAAAATCACCGCAATCATATGCGTGTCTGAAACTGGACTCAGAACCTTCTGACGTCGAGTATGAACAACTGTAGTGTCTGATCATCTGGTTGGTCTGGAGACTGATATCTGAATCTGGAATATGGATCTAGACTTGTGACTCTACATATACTCCCCCTTTCTCCCATACTTGTCGGGAAACAGAGAAATCGACAAAGTTGGGAGAAGACAGCATAATGGGGAAAACATGAAACTTGCGGCTTTTCCATTTTTCTATAAGCCGCCATTTTTTTTTGCAAATTTTTTAAAGCCGTTGAAACATTTTTTATATGACTTTTCTCTCATTTCATTTTTTTTCAAATTGCGTACGACTCTTTTTTTTGTATTGTACGCGCCTCTTTATTTTTTTTTTAAAACCTTTTTTTACTTGGCGTACGACCTTTTCTTATACGCGTCTTTTTTTCCTTTTTCGAAACAGACAATTTTTTTATCGGCCCACTTGGGCCCAACTCTCTCTTCCCCCCTCTTTTTTTTGTTTACTTACGACAGGCCCCTGTTATTCACTCCTTTTTTTCATTCATTTCCCCCCCTTTTTTTGTTGAACCGTCAACCCCCATTAACAATACAATTTTTTTAAGGAAAGGAGCCTGCCTCTTAGGGTTCCCTGCATGGGAACCCATTTGCGCCGCCTGTGCTGGAGCTAGAGCCTCCGCCAATCGCTCCTGGAGCCTTCATTATTGCCGCCAGCGGAAGGAGGAGAAGAAGGGCTTCAGCTTCGAGGGCGCGATCTGGAAGCTGCCTGCGTGCGAGTAGCAGGAATCGGAGGGAGGCGCCGCCCGGAGAGCTCGCTGCCGCGGAGCGGGGTTAGGGTTGGAGAACGCCCCTGTTGGACTTTGTCGCATGTAGGGTTGGGCGGCATTGGAAACCGCATGGAGAAGCTGAGAAGACCGCGCGAGGAGTGATGCCCACCATGGTTGAAAGATTGCCTGGAGGGTTGCGTCGCTTGGAAGGTCTGAGCCAGAGAGGCTGTCTGAGACGAGGGCACGCCGCCTGCGCACCCTAAAGGTGAAGGAGGGGTCGCCTGGTTCTTGCGGGCCAACAGGGGCGGCGCCGCCTGGAAGGGATGCGCGCATGCTACGCCGCGATGGAGGACTTGCAGACGCAGCAGGGAAAGTGTCGACCATTGCCGGGGAACGCGGCTGGGCCTGGGGGCTCTAGCGCCTGTAGAACTAGAGTGGGGTTGCGGCGCTGCAGTGACGCACGATCAGGATGTGCGCCTGATTTGCTGTTGCGGGGGTCGATTTTTTTTCTGATGGCGACGAGCGGATGATTCTTCGAGAGCCGCCTGGGAGATCAGGGCCTCATAGCCCTTTCCTGATATGCGTGGGTCCTCCTCATGGAGGCGATTGTCGATGTGCGATGGTGCCGTTTTGGCCTGCTGGAGACCGCGAAACTGCCTTGGGCCTCTGCGTATAGGATCTGGGCCACTGCTCCTCGAACAGGATGGAAGAGCGGCATCGCCGCCTGTACTCGTACGCAGGTCAATTCAATAATAAATCAATCTAGTGTTTCAGAAAACCCTAGAACAAGAACTTGGGCTTTGGTTAACAATAATCTTCGATAAAATAATCTTCAGGAATAAACAACTATCGAATCTCAAATAAAGAAGGAACACGAAATCCTCGAGAATCGAACCCGCTCTAATACCATGTTAGAAAATCGGAAGCGGAAGCGGAATGATAAAACAGAGCATAATCTAGAAATATGAAACTGGAAGAACACAAAGATTTATGTGGAACCCTACTCCGTGAGGAGCGGGATGAAAACACGGGAGAAGCCCTCAAAGGGGCATATGCTTCATTGCTTTTTCTCATCTGTTACAGGAGGCCTGGGGCTCCTTATATAGCCTCCACAGGGCCTCCAAGTCCCACCACTGGACGATGTGGGACTAAACACTGGGATGGGGTAAATGGATCATGAAGGTATCCATTTGCACATTTCCACAACCTCGATGATCAATAGTTATTAGGTTCCCATGTTAGCATTCACTGTTTACCCCATTTCTTTGTAAGGATAATGTTACCAAATTTGGAGTGTTGATAAATTTATAGATGGGTTAGATCTTGGAAGATCATCTTCTTACATCTCCTACTCTTCATTATTCCGGTTCAACTTGTTTTGTCAAGAAGTCGAAGATTGCTTAAGAATGATAAAGTTTGTAAATTTTCAATTATAAGAAAAAGTTTATGAGAACATATAGACCTAATCTTGCCAAACCCACATATATTCTGGAGAGTAGATAATTATTTCAAGAATATACCTAACTTCACTTTAGTAACTCTATAAGAAGGAACTAGATGAGGAGACCATCTTTATTGCAATGATCTGTGATGCAATTACTCAATCAAATAAATAACACATTTTTAATAAAGAACCCATCACTGGATCCGTATTTTTAATATACAAGCAATGAGAGAAGCAAAGCAACCCTAAAAATCCAGAGTTACGTGTACCCTATTAATCATCTTTCTTTTTGATTTCGTTATGACCCATGTTTATTTACTTAAGCTCCATATAACTGGAGAAAATTGTGCTTTAATGTAATATATGAGCAGAAAATTTTTAAGGATATAAAATCCAGCTAAAAGGATTTGTTGGATAGAAGAGTCATGGTAATACTAATAATCAAAAGAAAGATACGAGCAGATATTATACAAGAGTGCAAACTCCAACGGAAAGGATATGTCAAAACAAGATAAAGGGGAATAACGTCAGCACCCAAGTGAAGATAACTCCATTCTTTAAGGAATAATAGATTGTAATTATCACCAAAAAAATGGAATTCGCCGCAATCCATATAGAAATGTTTGAACCCACACGTGATTTCCAAGTCGATGACACTGCATCCTAATCATAGGCTTCCAAACACAAACCATACAAAACAAGTAATGATCATAACAATCATGCCAGCAAACGAAAAAACGATTGAAATGCTAATAAGCTTGCTACGCTATATGTTTTCAATATCAAGCAAGCACAAAGTAATCACACAGAAATAAAGGACAGTCTTGAGTCAAATCTATTGGGATGATCCAAGATCATTCTACAACACCATCGTATACTCTTTCAGAACAAAAATTGTTGAAATAGTTATACATCTTTGGTGTTATTTCTTATTTTATTTTCTTTGTGTGCCTCTCATGATATTTACCCAAGGCTTTTCTCTTATATAAGAGAGCCTTGGGGTCCCATGAATAAACAGGACAATTTATTTCTCCAACATGGTATCAGAGCAATGGTCCTAAACTAGGGTTCCTGTATAAGAGGATGGTTTTATGAGTCTACAGATACAATCAATCCTCTGTATGTGATTATGTAGACTCATTCAGAGCAGTCTACTCCTCAGTTTTGTTCTGGATTTCAGCATTCTTGCTACCATGTTAGAGAACAAGGGTGATGTTTTTCATCGTCCGGTGCCTTCAAGGGCCCAGCTCCAATCGTGAAGATGGATGGGACCAACTACGAATTGTGGTCCATGCAGTTTCGCACCCTGATGCAGTGCTATAATAAGGAGCACATTCTGACGGATCCAAAGACGGAGGACAAGACTGGGGCTAATGCTTCTTAGAAGCACGATGATGCCTATGCTCACATTTGGCTCTCCGGGACGCTCACAACGGAGATTGCTAATGATATTGTCAATCGGCCCACAACAAAGGCTATGCGGGACATCTTAGCAGACACGTATGAGCAGACAAAGAATGAGAGCAAAATTTTACAGTTGAAATTTGATATTTTTTCAACCAAGCAGAATGGTCGACCTCTTCATGCATGCTTCTCACATCTTGCTTGGATATGACATGACCCAGAAATGCTACTTTTTCTAGCCAAAAGTCACACTTCGAGAATTTTGCATCAAGCTGGTGCTGACGTAGCGTCTCAAGTACGATTCTGAGATGTACTCGGTGCTGCTCTGGATCAGGTGAGTATATCAGAATGTCATCCACGAACACGATCACGAACTTCTCAAGGTCTTCCCAGCCTATTCATAAGTTCCATCAAACCCATTCGTGAGACCAAAAGGCATCACTAGGAACTCGTAATGCCCATATCTCGCACTATAGGCATGTTTGAGCGTCTACATAGCTTCATGCCAATTACTACTTGCACTGAGCATCGACAGGCATATCAGAATGCAACTATGATAGGAGTATTTCTGTCATCTCTTGACTCTGAGTACGATGCAGTACGTACTCAACTACTTATTAGAGAGACGATACCTCCAATGGAGGAGGTTTACTAGAGGCTAAGCAGAATTACTACTTCATCTACTACCGTGGCTCAGACTCCCTATGTTATGGCAACCTCTGTTGGGAGAAAAACGTAGATTAATTATTCAGAAAACCCTAGGCTCTCTTATATAGGGAGAGACCTTAAGGGTAAATTACATAGTAGTCCATAAACGACAAAGAAATAACGACGAGGTACATAAAGAGATAATAATAATAATAACTATCTCTACACTCCCCCTCAAGGTGGAGCATAGATGTCTATCATGCTCAGCTTGGATGAACATCTCTGAAAAGGTCCTCTGAGCAATGGCTTGGTGAATACATCTGCAGTCTGATCTCCTGAGCTCACATGTGTAGTAGATATCAACCCTCTCTGGATCAAGTCTCTAGTGTAATGACAGTCAACTTCAATATGCTCGGTTCTTTCATGAAAAACTGATTTGTTGGCAATGAATAAGGCTGCCTGATTGTCACACTGAAGCTTCATAGGTAAAGGCACAGCTACATGTAGATCCTCTAGTACGGATCGAACCCACATCATTTCCGTGCTGGCTTGAGCCATGTCCCTATATTCAGATTCGGCACTGGACCTTGCCACAACAGTTTGTTTCTTGCTTTTCCAAGAAACCAGAGAGCCTCCAACAAAACTGCAAACCCTGAGGTTGATTTTCGATCCTTAGGGCATCATGCATAATCGGCGTCTGCACACGCTGAGATAGATAAATCAGTGCCCTTTCTGAATAGCAACCCTGAACCTGGAGAAGACTTCAGATACCTCAGTATCATGTATATAGCATCCATGTGAACTTGTCTTGGCTGCTCCATAAATTGACTCACCCTGCTTACTGCAAATGCAATATCTGGACGAGTTATGGTAGTGTAAAGGAGTTTTCCCACCATTTCTCTATATCTCCTCTTATCTACTTCATCAGTATCACCATCATACAACTTCATGCTAGGGTCTATGTGAATACTTGATGGTTTGCATCCATCCATGCCTGTCTCAATCAGGAACTCTGTAATGTACTTCCGTTGGGTCATCACCAAGCCCTATGCATTCCTTGCTGATTCCAACCCCAGAAAATATCTTAGGGTTCCAAGATCCTTTGTAACAAACTGACGGCCTAGGAATGCCTTCGCCCTTTCTATGCCCTGAACATCATCTCCTGTAACAAGAATATCATCCACATAGACCATAATAACAACCGTACCTGCCGATGACTTCTGGACAAACAACGAGTGGTCTGCATTTGACCTCTTGAATCCCTGTTGCTCAATAAGGTTGGAAAGCTTCTGGAACCATACTCTTGGACTCTATTTGAGGCCATATATTGCCTTGTGAAGTCTACAGACCATCTGCTTCTCTCCCTCAGCAGTAAACCCAGGTGGTTGCTGCATGTAGACTTCCTCCTGTAGATCCCTGTACAGGAAGGCATTCTTGACATCCAGTTGAGATATACTCCATTCACGAACCACGACCACAGATAAGAGAATGCGAAGGGTAGAGTGTCTAGCCACTGGAGAGAAAGTATCCATGTAGTCTACGCCATAGGTCTGTGTAAACCCACGGGTGACCAAACGTGCTTTGTACCGATCCAAAGTGCCATCTGCATGATATTTAACTGTGAAGACCCACTTACAGCTCACAATAGATGCATCAGGAGGAGCAGGAACCAATGACCATGTGCCACGGGACTGCAAGGCACTCATCTCTTCTTCCATAGCTAATCTCCAGCAATCACTCTTCAAAGCTTCCTGGTAGGTCCGTGATATATCCACGGAAGACAAGGCTGAGGCAAATCTCTGAAAGTCACCAGTGAGACGGTGAAACGAAACTTGTGACGCAAATGGATAAGAGGCACACAACCGCTTCTGCTTCCGAATAGCAATCGGAATGTCAAGATCATCATCTACTGCACTGGATGGTCTAGTGTCTTCCTGTACTGAAGAATCATGCACATGTACCAAATCTGACCCGTCAGTAGTAATGCCATCTGAACATACCTGAGGCGTGATGTGTGGCTGACATGTAGCCTGAGCAGGACCTGACTGACGCGTATAGAATTTTGGTAGAGGTGAAATGGGAGGTTGTGGAAGAGGTGGAGGAGGAGGTGGTGGTGGTGGTGCTGGCGTGAAGGCAGGAACAGGGGAAGACTCAGGTGAACTCCAAGTAGGTGGTGGAGGAACATAGACATCATCATTAGTAGTGGATGGTACCAGTCTGTCACCTGCAGGTGAAAAATACATGACAGACTCAAAGAAAGTGACATCAACACTCACGAAGTACTTCTTATTTATATGATCATAACACCAGTATCCCTTCTGAGTCCTGGAATAACCAACAAAGACGCACTTGACTGCTCTAGGAGAGAGTTTGTCAAGTCCGGGAGACAGAAGATGAACAAATGCCACAGTACCAAAAACACGTGGAGTCAGTGAGAATAATTCCTTATCAGGAAAAATAAGAGAAATATGTATCTTCTCACCAAGAACAGAGGATGGCATTCGATTGACCAGATAACATGCAGTAAGAACAGCGTCCCCCCAAAAAGAAATAGGAGCACAACTCTGAATCAACAGGGTTCGAGTAATATCCAAGAGATGGCGATGCTTTCTTTCCACCACACCATTCTGCTGTGATGTATATGCACAAGTGGTTTGGTGAATAATGCCCTTTGATGAAAGAAATTGAGAAAGTGACCGTGTACAAAATTCTAGGGCATTATCCGTCCGAACATATTTGACTGAAGAAGAGAAAACATTGTGCACTTCATTGATTAAATTCTTGATCACATCTCCTGCTTCAGATTTATTCTTCAAAAGAAAGACCCATGACACACGAGAGAAATCATCCACTACCATAAGGTAAAATCTGTGCCCCTGATGATCTGGTACACGACTCGGACCCCATATATCTATATGTAACAACTCGAATGGGGAGCTACTGCTCCGACTCTGACGATACGAAAAGCTCGACCGATGATGCTTTCCCAACTGACATGCTTCACAGCGAAAAGACGAACTAGGAGAGATCTGGGGCAGAAGATGGCGCATTTTCTAGAGCGGAAGGTGACCAAAACGGAGATGCCAGATGTACGGAGAAACTGGTCCAGCAGAATGAGAGGAGACTTCAGCATAGGAATCCCGAACCAGCTGATATAGACCATTCTGCTCAGAGCCACAGCCAGTCACCCTGCCCGTTAGTATGTCCTGAAAAATGAGAGAAGACGGGTCAAATATAGCACGACAATGCAAATCCTTCGTAATCTGACTAATAGATAACAGATTCATTGAGAACTCAGGAGCATGTAGGACATTCTGTAGATGCATAGTGGAGGATAGGAAGACCTTCCCCTGTCAAACAAGGGGTGAATGAGTACCATCTGCGATTTGCACTGAACGGCTGTGAGGAATTTCCCTGTAGGACTGTAGTCTCTCTCTATCTCGACAGAGATGATGTGTGGCTCCCGAATCTATAACCCAATCAGAGATATCATGAGATGGTGTGAATGCAGTAGATCTACCTGAGGTACTAGCAACAGCAGATGAACTGGCGGAGGCTGTAGCAGCAACATCTGAAGGGCCACCAGACGAATCACCAGATGAATGAGGCATAATATCTCGGAGACGTGCCACAAGTTCGTCAAAACGATTATCTGCAATAGGTGGTAACGGGTACTGAGAATGCTCTGCAACACGTGCCGATGATGGGAACCCATGCTTAGAATAGCATGTCTCCTCCGAGTGTCCTGTGCGGTGACAATAGGAGCATGTCTGACTGAAGCGACCACCCCTTCCCTGGGGTCCACGTCCACGACCAGAAGACAGGCCACCTCTCCCACGCGAGACTGCCATCGTTGATGGGGGTGTAGTAGAAGAGCTGGAGGAAACTGGAATGCGACTGAGTCTTCTGTAAACATCCTCCACTGGAGGAATAACTGCATCAGCTAGGATCTGAGACCGGGCGGCGTCATATTCAGGATCAAGAGCCGCAAGTAGAACACCCACCATGGTGGCGTTCTGAAACGTCTTCTGCTGTTCAGGGGTAGCAGTGGGTGGGATAGTACTGTATAACTTCTCAAACATCCCTTTCAGGGATGTGTATAAGGAATGAAGAGGTCTGCCGCTCTGCTTCATTGTGAAAATGTCATGCTGAAGTTGTAACATCTTGGTCTCATTTCGCACCTGCGAATATGTAGCGGCGAGAATATCCCACATCGCCTTGGCAGTGGGTTGATGGAGGACATCATTCGTCAATGTACCAGACAACCAGACCTTTGCGTAGGAGTCATCAGCCTCCCATGAGGCATATATCCCTGTCTTCTCTGCGGGCTCATCCTCGGTAAGAATGTGCTTCTTACCATTCGACTTCATGAGGCTCATGAACTGCATAGCCCAGAGCTCATAATTCGACCCGCCCATCTTTACTATTGGCGCAGGACCTTTGAATGCACCGGTGGAGGGCATATCGACCTTCGATTCTGACATACTGCTATTGGAGAAAAACTAGGGTTTGTAGATAAGGTAATGAATGCCTACACAAACTGCATCGGATTTGAGTGCGTATGTAGACGTTACATACTCAAATTCATATATCTGGTGGAAGAAACGAGGTTGGCTAGGGCACGCCGGAGATGAGGCCGCCTAAGAGGCTAGCGGCGAGACAGGAAGCCGCCTATAGACCTGGTGGCTGGTATGGAGGACCGACCAAGTGGTGGCAGCGCAGCAGGAAGGCCGCCTGGGGAGGGTGGTGTGGATCGGCGGCTGGGGGTCCGCCTGGGAACTGCCGGTGGGTGGGGAGAGGGCGGCGAGTGGGGAGAGCCCTAGGGCGGCTCTGATACCATGTTGGGAGAAAAACGTAGATTAAATATTCAGAAAACCCTAGGCTCTCTTATATAGGGAGAGACCTTAAGGGTAAATTACACAGTAGTCCATAAACGACAAAGAAATAATGACGAGGTACATAAAGAGATAATAATAATAATAACTATCTCTACAACCTCTTGTGGCAGAGGGGGTACTTCACAGTTTTGTGGCTGAGGACCACGTGATCGAGGAGGAGGACGTCAACGAGGTTCATGTTCACACTGTCACCGTCCTAATCATTCTGAGGAGACATGCTATCAGAAGCATTGGTATCGTGCGTCTGTCTGAGTTGCTGAGCAAACCGAGCCTACTTCTACTCCTGCTCCAGCTTATGATGCACGCTTTGATGATATTGTTTCCAGACTGCGAGAGATGATGACTACTACTACTTCGATTGCAGGGTCTTCAGATGTTGCACATGTTGCTAGAGCCTCTTCGAGCTCGTCAGCTATTGCTTATGCCCTTACCAGTAGTAGCAGTTTAGATTTGTCTGATTGGATCATGGACTCTGGAGCATCTCATCATATATGTGGCGATCGAGTACAGTTTACTTCTTACAGGTCTATCCCTCATGGTAGATCAGTGGTGATTGCCAATGGGGTTCATCTACCCATTGTTGGATAGAGGGAGATTATTCTAGCTCCCTCGATGCGTTTGCAGAATGTCTTACATGCTCCAACATTTCAGATGAATCGTTTGTCTATTAGCCAGATTACAAAAGATTTACATTATCGTGCCATATTTGATCCTTCTCTTGTGTTTCAAGACATACTCACGAGCAGGGTGATTGGATGTGGCCGTGAGCAGAGAGGACTTTACAAACTTGTCCAGCCTCCGTGCGCTGGTGCTGCTACTATCCTTTTTGGATCTATTTATCCTTTCATGTAGCATCTTCAATTTGGACACCTTCCTCTGCAGAAGCTGTGTCATGTCCTCCTGTAGATCTCTAATCGTACTACCTTGGAGTGTGAGGCGTGTCAGCTTAGGAAGCACCATCGTTCCTCTTTTCTGAGTCATTAGAGTCGTCAAAGTGGTCAGTTGTTTAAGTTGATTCACTTTGATATCTGGAGTCCTAGTCGTGTTCCTGATCATCAGGGACATCGGTTTATATGGTTGCTGTAGATGATTTATCTAAATTATCTTGGATATTCCTGATGAAGAATAAGTCTGAAGCTGGTCCTGTTATCAAATCTTTTCTTACTAAGATTAAGAACATTTTTTCTCCTAATGTGAAATTTATTCGCATGGACAATACCTTGGAGTTTTCTACTTTACAATTGTCTGATTTTCTTAGATCTATTGGTGTTGTTCATCAGACTTTATGTGCTTACACTTCGCAGCAGAATGGTGTTGCTGAACGCAAACACCGTCTTCTTTTGGATGTCACGAGGACTCTTTTTATTCCGAGTCGAGCTACTCATTCGTTCTGGGGTGATGCGGTTCTCACTGTATGTTATTTGGTGAACCGCATGCCGTCTACTATCTGTGGCGAAAAAGTTCCTTTCTTGATTGCGTGCCCCGAGAAGGGCTTATTCTCCCTTACCCCAAGAGTTTTTGGATCTGTTGCTTTTGTAAACAACTTTACTCTTGGTCGTGACAAGCTCTCTCCTAGAGCTGTCAAATGTGTGTTCGTTGGTTATTCTCATACATAAAAAGGGTATATATTTTTTTATTCACTTGAATCGTGCATGCTATAGACGAATACAAAGAAAAGAAGTAGAGGAGGCTTTGAAGGTTATGAGACCTGGGAAAGGTGTTGGACCGGATGACATCCCTATAGAAGTATGGAAAGTTTTAGGTGAGCGTGGTTTGACTTGGCTTACGAATCTATTCAATGTTATTTGGCGAAGCAAGAAAATGCCTGAAGATTGGAGGAGGAGTATCGTGGTGCCTCTTTATAAGAACAAAGGAGACATTCAAAATTGTTCAAATTACAGAGGTATCAAGTTGATGAGTCACACTATGAAAATTTGGGAACGTGTGATCGAAAGAAGGTTGAGGCAAGTTTCCCAAATAAAAGAAAACCAATTCGGATTCATGCCAGGTCGCTCAACTATTGAAGCCATCCATTTGCTGAGGAGAACAATGGAGATTTATAGAGCTAAAAGGAAGAATCTCCATATGATCTTTATTGATTTGGAGAAGGCTTATGATTCTGTCCCACGAGAGATACTGTGGAGAGTTTTGGAGAAGAGACAATTACCTGTCCTATACATTAATCTCATAAAGGATATGTATGATAGGGCTTTATCTTGTGTTAGGACCCCGACAGGGAAGACTGACTATCTTGATATCAACATTGGTTTACATCAAGGTTCAGCTTTGAGTTCATTTCTTTTTACTTTGATTATGGACGAGTTGACAAGTCACATTCAAGTTGAGTTACCTTGGTGTATGTTATTTGCTGATGATATTGTGTTGATTGATGAGACTAGAGATGGAGTAAATGAGAAGCTTGAGGTTTGGAGACATGCATTGGAAACTAAAGGTTTTCGTATAAATAGGGCTAAGACGGAATATATGGAATGCACCTTTGATGGAAGCAATGGTGAAGGAATCGAGGTGAAGATTGGTGACGATAATATTCAGAAGAGATTCGTTTAGATATCTAGGATCTATTTTGCAACATGATGGGGAAATTGATAGAGATGTTACTAATAGAATAAATGCAGGTTGGCTAAAGTGGAGAGGAGCCTCCGCTGTTCTCTGTGATAAAAAAATTCCTTTATAAATTAAAGGAAAGTTTTACAAAGCAGCCGTGAGACCTGCTATGCTTTATGGTTCTGAATGTTGGCATGTGAACCATAGACACGTGCAGAGAATGACTGTAGCAGAAATGCTAAGATGGATGTGTGGACATACACGTAAAGATCGGATTCGGAATGATGCAATCAGAGAGAAAGTTGGTGTAGCTCTGATCGAGGATAAGATGCGAGAAAACTGCTTAAGATGGTTTGGTCATTTGCAAAGAAGGTCAACTGATGCACCGGTTAGGAGATGCGAGTGTTGGGATGTTGAGCCGGCTAATAGAGGGCGAGGACGGCCCAAGAAATGTTGGAAAGAGACTATACGAAGGGATCTTAGTTTTTGGATATAAGTTCGAGATTGACCCAAGATAGATCTGAATGGAGGCGAAGAATCCATGTAGCCGACCCTACTTAATTGTGGGAAAAAGCTTTGTTGTTGTTGTTGGGAGAAAATATTATGTGAGTGCCGATGTCACAGTTTTTGAGTCTATTATGTTTTTTCTCCTACAGATGACAGGTTGTTTAATGATGACTCTGGTGAGGATATCTTTATTACACCACCTCCGTTATCTTCACCAAGAACCACTCATGTTGAGTCTCAGTCACCTCCACCTACACCACCTCCACCTCCTTCTACCCTGACTCACTTCCTACCTCGGTTTTATATTCGCAGGTCCTCTACTCACCTCTCTGCTCTTGTGCCTTCCCCGTCATCCAGCACGCCCCAGGTATGTAGTGAACACGTTGTTTCTACTGATGACATTGGTGCTATGCTTGATCCGCAGGATATTATACATGAGGAACTGATGCCATAAAATAGAGAGGCTGATGACCTCGATGTACCTATTGCCTTAAGGAAGCCACGTCGTAATTGTGCTACATATCCTTTACCTGTGCATGTTTTCTTGGACCATCTTTTAGAGGAGTACAAGAGGTTTGTTACAGGCCTTTCAGCTATTACTATCCCGCGAACATATCAAGAGACCATACAGGATAGCAGTTGGTGACTTGCCATGGAGGAGATGTTCGCTTTGCAGTCTCGTGGTACCTGGAGTGTTGTTTCTGCCCCTCCAATTGCATCTATTGTAAGATGCAAATAGATCTTTACGGTGAAGCAGCGGGTAGATGGCAACATGGATCGCTATAAGGCAAGGCTTGTAGCACGTGGATTCACCCAGACTTATGGGGTGGGTTATCAGGATACATTCTCTCTAGTGTCCAGACACTCGACATTACACATTCTCCTATCTGTTGTTGTTTTACGGGACTTGCCTCTTTACCAACTTGATGGAAAGAATGTGTTTCTTTATGGAGATCTACAGGAGGAGGTTTATATGCAGCAGCCACCAGAGTTTGCTCCTGAGGGGGAGTCTCAGAAGGTGTGTAGGCTCCACAAGGTGATTTATGGCCTGAAGCAGAGTCTGAGAGCTTGGTACCATAAGCTTTCGGAGTTGATAGAGCATCAGGGGTTTGCCCGGTCCACTGCAGATCACTCACTTTTTGTTCAGAGGACAAAGAGATGTATCGTTTCTATTCTCATCTATTTTGCTGATATTATTGTCACGGGTGTTGATGAACTTGGTATTCAGGCATCCAAGGACTTCCTAGGTCAACAGTTTGTGACCAAGGACCTTGGCAATCTTGATACTTCCTTGTATTAGAGTTCGCCAGGAACCCGGTGGTCTTGTGATGACTCAGAGGAAGTTTGTTATTGATCTTCTACTAGAGACATGTATGAGAGGGTGCATGCCTGCTACTACTCCTATGGATCCAAGTATGAGATCATATGATGATGACATTGAGGAGATAAATAAGAGGATATACAGGGAACTGGTTGGAAAGATATTGTATGTTACCATCACCAGACCAGATATATCCTTTACTGTGAGGAAGGTGAGCCAGTTCATCGAGCAGCCTAGGAAGGTTCATATGGATGTTGTCTATATGGTTTTGAGATATTTGAAGTCTTCACCAAACACTGGCCTTATATTTAGCAGAGGCACCTCTCTTGATGCCACAGCGTGTACAGGCGCAGATTATGCAGGATGCCCCAGGGACATGAAGTCTAGTGCAGAGTAAGTGCATAGCCATGTTTCGTTATTTTTGTTGATAACTCACTCGTATCATGGAAAAGTAAGAAGCAGATAGTGGTTGCTAGATCTAGTGCAGAGTCTGAATACATGGCTATGGCTCTGGGAAGCACAGAAATGATGTGATTGAGGTCGGTTTTGACTGATCTTGCAGCTGATGTACCTCTTCCCATGCAGCTTCTATGTGACAATTATGCAACACTTTTTATTGCAAATAATACTGCATTCCATGAACGTACAAAGCATATAGCGGTGGATTGCAATTATACCAGAGACATGATCCAGAAGGGTATCATATCCACCTCTCATGCTCCTACTGGAGATCGGACTGCCGATAAATTCACCAAAGCTCTTACTAGAGGCCCTTTCCAAAAATGCTATTCGAAGCTGAGCATTATAGACATATATGCTCCAGCTTGAGGGGGAGTGTTGAAATAGTTACCAATCTTTAGTGTTATTTCTTTTTTATTTTCTTTTTGTACCTCTCATAATATTTACCCAGGGCTTTTCTCCTATATAAGAGAGCCCTGGGGTCCCATGAATAAACAGGGCAATTCATTTCTCTAATAAAAACAAATACATTTTAACAGGAACTCGAGTCTGAGTTGTAATTTGGAAGCAGATATGTCTTTTTTTATTAGCATGCAAGAGCAACTAGAGGGGAATGTGGAATTTCACATGCATGGTAGAAAGAGAATGGCTAAGAATTGCACCTTTTGTAAGATCTCCAAATTGGGAATTACAAGTATGTAGGGCTGGAATCTGAAGCAATCTCAGCCAACTTTAGGGGCTCCAAGATCCCTTTGATTTGCTAGAATAGGGGGAAGAACGATGGCCTCCTTTTCGGTTAAAACATTTGGGGTTTGGTGGAAATAAGAAAGAAAAGAAGGGAGGTTCCTTCGTGGAACCTTCCTTGGATTTTTTAAAGGCATCGGCCATGATATCAACAAGCTGATGTCATAATTATTTTTTAGGGTTTTTACAACCATAACCCCGAGTAATTCCTTGGATTTTTGGGGTTTGCTTAACTCTTACATGACATAACCCCATGTTATATTCCATTTGGAATACCCATTAGATTTGACGGTTTCTGTTAAAAAAGACAAAATTGTCCCCAAAAGCCCATTCTTATTTGCAATAACATGCTATCGTTCCCCCTGCCCCCCATGCCGAGCTGCTCTGCCCCTCGCCGTCGAGCGAGCTCCTACTCCGCCAGCTCGAACCCCCTCTCCCGTCAACATCGGCTGCCCGCAACCCCCTGCCCGCCATCGTTCCCCCCGTCCCCCTCCGCGAGCTCCTACTTCTCCATCGTTCCCCCCTCCCCCTTTGCCCCCACTCATGCCAAGCTTCTCCGTCGACGCCGCTTTGCTTGAGCCCGCCCTGCTGCTGCTCGAAGCTCCCCCCCGTCGAAGAAGACACCCCCCCCCCCGTTGCTCGAAGGACCCTCCTCAAAGACCCCCACCCGTGCTCCCCCCTCCTATCAAAGAAGACCCCCCCTCGCCCCGCCGCCGCTCGAAGCTCCCCTCCCCCTCTCGTCGAAGAAGACCCCCCCCCCCCCCCCCGCCGACTCCTCAAATCCCCCCGAGCTCCGCGACTGCACCCACGCGTCGATTCCTCTGCTCGAAGCCGTCTGCACCCATGATTTTACAACCCCCTAGCGCCTGCACCCACGAGCTGAGCCAAGCCCCTCCGCCCCCGCCCACCCCCCCCTCCCCTACACACACGTCGATCCTTGCTCGAAGCACCTCCGTTGGCACAACCCTCCCTGCAACTCTCGAAGGCCATCCCCACCTTCTCTCGAAGGCCGCCTCTCTCGAAGGACCCCCTGCCGCAACCCTCCCTACAACTCATTTATTTTTTTTCCTTTCGTTTTTTTATTTTGGCTAATCCTAGCTCTTAGATCATATATTGGTTAGATTAACTCACTCTATAGTTGAGTTAACGTATTAAATTAACTTAGGGAGACGGAGTGACAATCCGAGGTTTCTCATGTAATTCATGATTATGCAGGGTTATGATTGTTATTGCGGAATTACTCAGGGTTATGGGTGTAATAAATCCTTATTTTTTAAACTAAAACTCTCTTCTATTTTAAAACCGAAGTCCTCCGTACTCGCACCTCGATTCTCCGATTTTGATGATAATGACTCGTTTTGACTGTCTCAGAACGACGATTAATATGAGTACAATATTCATATACTTTAAATCGGGTATGAATACCTGAAATTCTCGAGATACGGTCTTGGTTTATGGCTAAATTTTGTCATTTAAAATATCAAACGATTTCCGATTGACGAACAGTTAATTCCGCTGGTCTTATTTCGTCGAATCGGATTTTTGGAAGATCGTAGTTTTTTTGCAGTTTTCAATTTGCGTCGTGGTTTTTTTGTGGCACACTTTATGATGCGATCATTTTTTGGTCGATTGCGACCGAACAAATTTTAATCCACAAATAATTGATCGATTTAGGGTTTATTCGATTTTAATTGAACAATAATTGGCCATTAGGACTCTTAATCGAGTGGATTTGGTTTATTTGGATTCGAATGTTACAAATATAAAAACCTCAAAGGGAGTCTCGTCCTCGAGACTCAAGTTAAGATCACTAAGTATTTTGTCTATATTTCATCTCGATGTAAAATCCTCGAAGGATTTTAAACCCGTAATATCCTCAAAGGAAAAACAATGCATGTTCTTTTGACATGTATATAATTACAAGGACTTGTTCTGATGATCACCTGAGAAAAGTTGTGTGTATCGTGCCTGCATGTCTGCTTCAGTTTCCCATGTAGCTTCTTCGATAGCTTGTCGGTGGCACAACACTTCGACCAATGGAATCTCTTTGCTGCGAAGTTTCTTTACAGCACTGTCAAGGATCTGCACTAGCCTCTCCTCATATGTTAAATCTGGCTTCACGTCAAGATTCTAGTAGCAAATTATGTGTCGAGGATCGTGCACATACTTCCTCAAATTGGATACGTGAAAGACATCGTGTATGGTTGAAAGATGTGGAGGAAGGGCTACTTGGTAGGCTACCTTCCCCACATGAGCAAGAATCTCAAATGGTCCAATGTACCGTGGCGCCAGCTTACCACGAACTACGAATTTCTGTATTCCTTTCATGGAAGATACTCGGAGGCATACCCAATCTCCCACCTGTATTTACAAGAACTTCATTAGTATGATATTAAGTTAAATTTGCAAAAGGAGTAAGAGAAGAGAATTGGATACCTGAAACTTCAAGTATCTCCTCCGACGGTCTGCATAGCTCTTATGGCGACTCTGTGACGTCAGAAGCCTTCGCCTCACAGGATCAACAACTCTCACAGTCTCCTCCAAGAGATCTATGGAGTAAAGAGCATGATCACCTACTTCACGTCAACTAAGAGGTGTGAGGTATCTTCGCCCATGTAGGGCTTCGAATGGTGCCATGTCGATACTAGAATGATAGCTATTATTGTTCGTGAATTCCACCAATGGCAAGTGGTCCTTCCAGGACCCTTTCCACTCCAAAGTGCATGCACGCAACAAATCCTCAAGTGCAAGAATGGTGCGCTCACTTTGTCCGTCAATTTGTGGATGGTACGCAGAACTCATCTTTATCTCTATCTGTAGTGCTGACATGAACTGGTGCCAATAATGAGATGTAAACCTCGAATCTCTGTCATATAATACTTCTGGTGGTATACCATGAAGTCTGACAATGTTCTGCACATATAGCCTGTCCAATCTGGATAGATTGTAAGACATGCTGACAGGTATAAAATGGGTTGACTTCGTTAACCAGTCAACAACAACCCGAATAGAATCATGGCCACTTGGTGTCTTCGGTAATCCTGTGACAAAAAAATAGATAGAAATACTCTCCTTCCACTCGGGAATGGGTAGAGACCGTAATAACCTTGGGGGTCTCCTGTGCTCGACTTTGACCATCTGACAGGTCATGCATCTGTTAACATGCTATGCTACACCATGCTTCATTCCATCCCACCAGAATGTTGTTGCGAATCACGATACATCTTCGTGATGTCAGGATGGATAGATAATCGTGAACTGTGTACCTCATCAAGAATATCTTTGTGTAACTGCTCATCATTGCGACAACGACCCGGCCAGCTTTCTACGAGAGCGACTCTGTCACATCAAAATCATCAATTTCATCCTTGACGACACGTATGTATCCGTCTCGAATCCAAGGATCTGACTTTTGGGCTTTTATTATGCGATCCCACAAACCACTGAATCATGGAGGCACGACAGTAGATATAGATGCACTCTCCTGAGGATTCCAATCGATTAAATCTGCGAGCATATCCCACGTGTATAGCCAGTTCGTCGTACCCTCTACATGAGCTCTCATACTAAGAGCATCCGCCACCACATTTCCCTTAGCATGGTGGTAAGAGATCGTGCAGTCGTGATCCTTTAGTATCTCCAGCCACGTGCACTGTCTCATGTTCAACTCCTGATCAAATATGTACTTCAGGCTCTTGTGATATGTGAAAAATCTCGAAATTCACCCCATAAAGATAGTGGCGTCAAATCTTCAAGGCTAAGACAACTGTTGCCAACTCCAAGTCATGGTTGGGGTAATTCCGCTCAT
Organism: Ottelia alismoides; assembly: GCA_037367405.1. Lineage (NCBI taxonomy): Eukaryota > Viridiplantae > Streptophyta > Magnoliopsida > Alismatales > Hydrocharitaceae > Ottelia > Ottelia alismoides. Next base: position 78,456 of record JAZKJV010002793.1, on the reverse strand, counting down.
GTGGCCTCAACTGACTTGATGCGTAAGCAACCACGTGACCTCTCTGCATCAACACTGCTCGTAGACCTTCTCCTGATGCATCTGTGTAGACTGTAATCGTATTAGAGGGAGAACAATGCCTGAAAACCCGATGACAAAGCGTCTGAAGTAGCCCGCTAATCTAAGGAAGCTTTGAATCTGTGACTGTCTTGGGTTGCTCCCAAGACATGACTACCTTAATCTTTGTAGGATCGACTGCGATACCTGCTCCAAAAATGACATGCCCAAGGAATGAAACCTGGGATAAGCAGAACTCGCACTTGCTCAGCTTGGTATACAATTTGTGCTCTCGTAATGTGTCCAGGACAATTTTTAGGTCATTCGCATAATCTCATTCATTCCGAGAATATATCAGGACATCATTAATGAACACCACCACAAATTTGTCCAAGTATGAATGGAGGATCTTGTTCATCATATCCATAAATGATGTTGGGGCATTGGTGAACCCAAACGACATCACCACAAACGCGTAGTGTCCATACCAAGTTCTGAAAGATGTCTTCAGAATATCGGACTCTGGAATCCTCAGCTAATGGTAGCCAGATCAAAGATCGATCTTCGAGAACACCGAAGATTCCTGAAGTTGGTTAAACAAATCATCAATGTATGGCAAAGGATAACGATTTTTCATCGTTCTCTTGTTCAGCTGCTTGTAATAAATGCATAATCTCATGGATCCATCCTTTTTCCTGATAATTAGAACGGGAGCACCCCAAGGTGAAGTACTCGGCATCACGAAACCTAAGTCAAGTAACTCCTGTAATTGCACCTTCAGCTCTCTCAACTCGGCTGGTGCCATACGATATGGTGCCATCGAGATAGGTTGTGTAGCTGGTAGTAGTGTGATCTCGAACGCTATCTCTCTCAGGCGGTAATCTTGGTATCTCATCAAGAAACACATCTGGGTAGTCTGATGTGACTTAGATGTCCTGTGTCATCGCTCATGATCGGATGTCTCTCGGACAACTGCTAGATATGAATCACATCCCTGATCAACAAGTCTCTAAACTCGCAACACTGAAATGTACTCCATTTTGGAGTCATGTAATGTACCCTCAAAAATAAACTTGGGTAAATCTAGTATCCTGAAGACAACCATCTTCCAAAGCAATCAATAAGAGCATGATGAGCTGATAACCAATCCATGCCTAAAATCAGGTCAAACTCATCAAGCTGTAATAACAGACAATCTGCGATCATCTCGTGACCGCCAATCAGTACTGGTAAGTGTCTGACTATTAGTGAAATGACGAACAACTGGCCATCTGGCCCACGAATGTGGTAAGGAGGATATAAGGCCTCAGAAACTCTATCCAATGATGCTAGCAATCTCGACGCAATGAAAGAATGTGTCACTACAGAATCAAGTAAAACATGGAAAGGTTGGCCCAAGACTGAGACCATACCTTTCACTACAGTAGCAGTTGATCAAGTCTGCTCCTCGGTCATTGTGTGTAGATGTCCCTATCTAGCTGATGTTGTACTCGATTCTGCCATACTCCGTGTCTATCTCAGCGGCCTCATGAAGTTGGAGTTCGTGCCGTGAAAACTTCCTAGCCGTTGTGCCTATGGCTGTGAAGACTGTAGTTGCGGTCGAGGCTCTCCAGCAGTCTGTGGGCACTGTGATTGGTAATGTCCCCACTTATTGCACAAGTAGCATCTCACAGATGAGGTAGGTATGGTAGTCGTGCAAGTGCTCTGAGCTGGTCCTATTGGAGGTATGTCTGCTCGCTGCGACCCAGATGGTCGTGTTGAACCAATGCCACGTTCGACCAGTGCTCCTTCTAAGTAAGTGCCGGAGATGAGAGAGCACTGCCGGAAAATGTTGAACCTGTAGGTCGAAACCACCCGGATGACCTCTGATGCTGGAATGATTGATGTATCGGTCCAAATGATTGTTGAGGCCTAGGTGCCGCTCCAGACGAGCTCCCGAAATATCTCACTCGAATGTCCTCTGTTAGAAAATAGGAAGTGGAAGTAGAAATGATAAACAGAGCATAAGAACAGAAATATGAAACTTGGAAAACAAGAATTTTACGTGGAACCCTACTCCCTATGGAGCGGGATGAAAGCACGGAAGAAGGCCTCAAAGGGCCATATGCTTTATTGCTTTTTATCATCTGATACAGGAGGTCTGGGGCTCTTTATATAGCCTCCACAGAGCTTCCAAGTCCCACCACTGGTAGATGTTGGACTAAACATACGAATGGGGTAAATGGATCCTGGAGGTATCCATTTACCCATCTATAACTCATGGGTACACAACCAAATACTCCAACACTCCCCCTCAATCTGGAGCATGCAATGCTCAGCTTGGACAAACAAACAGAATGAAACTCAACTCATGTTACATGGTACTACAGACAATATCAACTCAACGCGCACAACTGCCGGCTGTTGTCGAGGACGTTGCTTCTCTTGGCGTGCAGGTGAGGAATACGAACGGGTTGGAGTGTGAGTCTACTGAATCTCCTTGTCGGAGAGCATGTGCTCTGAACTACGCCTGTCAGAGTCACTACAACTGGAAATGAGTCTTCTCGTCGGAGTACTCTGGCCCGCCAACAACATGTGGACAACTGCTCTATCTCTGAAAAAGGCCAAACTGGAAAAGGTCGTGGAAGTGCAATCCTCGTTGGAGTCCACGGTCGTTGAAGAATGGAGTCTGAAGAAGTCTCCTCATCGGAGAACTGGGTCTCTCCCATCTGGCTCAGAGAATGATACTCTACTCTGGAGTCCCTATGTTACCACATGAAAACCCTTGCCAACATGGCATAAGGAATGGTCCTCTACTCTAGAGTCCCTATGGCTCACATGAAAACTCTAGCCGACAAAACAAGAAAAGATGGGGACCACAGAACTGAAAACCGCACACTGGTACGTGTCTGAACTGCAGACTTGGAAACTGACGTGGAGTCTGAACAAAATCTATGTGGAGTGTGGAAATCGGTTGGTCTGGACAATATCTGAATCTGACCTCTGAATTTAGAACAAGACTTGTGACTCTACACCATACTCCCCCTTTCTCCCATACTAGTCGGAATTGTTGGGAAAATAAGAGAGATGTTTATTCCATACACCCTAGGCTCTCTTATATAGGGGAGTAGCCTATGGGTAAATTACATCAAGAGTCCATAAGAATATAGAAAATATGAAACAGTACAAATAACATAAATTATATCTCTACACTCCCCCTCAAGATGGAGCATAGATGTCAATCATGCTCAGCTTGGACGAGCACTTCTGGAATGGCTCTCTAAGTAACGCCTTGGTAAAGATATCTGCAGTTTGGTCCCTTGAGCTAACATGAGATGTAGAAATAAAACCCTTATGAATCATATCTCGTATATAGTGACAATCAACCTCAATGTGCTTGGTTCGTTCATGAATGCTGGATTATTGGCAATAAATATAGCAGCTTGATTGTCACATTCTAGAGCTATAGGAAGTGGGACATCTATGTATAGATCTGTAAGAACAGCTTTCACCTACATCATTTCTGTACTAACCTGGGCCATAGCCCTATATTCAGACTCATCACTGGATCTGGCTACAACAGTTTGCTTCTTGCTTCTCCATGAGACAAGAGAGTTTCCAACAAATCCAGTGGTGGATTTCCTATCCTTGGGACATCTTGCATAGTCTGCATCTGCACACGCTGAGATAGCAATCTCCTTGTCTTTCTTGAACAATAGACCTGCACCTGGAGATGATTTAAGATACCTAAGTATCATATGTATAGCATCCATATGTATCTAACGTGGTTGCTCCATGAACTAGCTCACCCGACTAACAACAAAAGAAATATCGGGTCTGGTAATGGTAACATAAAGAAGTTTTCCCACCAGTTCTCTGTATCTTCTCCTATCCACCTCATCAGTGTCATCATCATATAATTTCATGCTCGGATCCATAGGTGTAGTGGCTGGTCAGTATCCAAGCATTCCTGTTACACTCAGCAGGTCAGTGACATATTTCCTCTAAGTCATTACAAGTCCATGTGGATTTCTGGCAAACTCCAGTCCCAGAAAATATCTAAGGACTCCAAGATCCTTGGTGATAAATTCATGACCCAGCATTTCTTTCGCCCTATGAATTCCTTGTACATCGTCACCTGTAATTAGGATATCATCTACATACACCATAATTGCAATAATACCTCTGGATGCTTTATGTATAAACAGGGAGTGATCTGTATTGGAACATTTGTACCCCTGTTTTTCAAACAAGTCTGAGTGCTTCTGGAACCAAGCTCTAAGGGCTTGTTTGGTTGCAGGGTTGGGCAGGGTTGGGTTGAGTTGGGCTGGGTGAATAGTAATCTGTGAGGAGGAAGTACTCTTGTGAATAGTAACCAGGGTTGGGCCAACCCTGCCCAAACCTGCAACCAAACAGGCCCTAAGGCTCTGCTTAAGGCCATAGATGGCCTTATGAAGTCTACACACCTTAGAATACTTCCCCTCAATAGCAAAACCAGGTGGTTGTTGCATGTAGACTTCCTCCTACAAATCACCATATAAAAAGGCATTCTTAACATCTAATTGAAATAATGGCCAATCACAAGTAACCGCAACAGAAAGAAGGATCCGTAAGGTGGAATGGCGAGCAACCGGCGAGAATGTATCAAGATAATCTACCCCATATGTCTTTGTAAACCCACGGGCAACCAGGCGTGCCTTGTAGTTGTCAATGCTGCCATCTGCATTCTGCTTAATTGTGAAGACCCACTTACAACTCACTGTAGACACACCGGTAGGTGCAGGGACAAGGCTCCAGGTACCTCTTAACTGAAGCGCAACCATCTCTTCTTCCATAGCTAAACGCCATCGACTGTCCTTCAATGCATCTTGGTAATTTCATAGAATATCCACAACAGATAGTGTTGGGAAAAATGAATGACTTGTTCTATTCCATAAGCCCTAGGCTCTCTTATATAGGAGAGTAGCCTATGGGTAAATTACATAAAGAAGTCAACTGGAAAAATAAAAAGATGAAAGGGTACAGGTACTCTATATGCGTCAACACTCCCCCTCAAGATAGAGCATAGATATCAATCATGCTCAGCTTGGACGCACACTTCTGGAATGGGCCTCGAAGTAATGCCTTGGTGAATATATCAGCAGTCTGATTCTCTGATGTGACGTGAGATGTAACAATAAACCCCTTCTGAATCATGTCACGTATGTAGTGACAGTCAACCTCAATATGCTTGGTCCTCTTATGAAAGGCTGGGTTGTTTGCAATGAATAAGGCGGCCTGATTGTCACATTCCAACATCATAGGAAGCGGTATATCAAGACATAGATCTGTAAGTAAAGATTTCACCCACATCATTTCTGTGCTAGCCTGGGCCATAGCCCTGTATTCGGATTCAGCATTGGATCTAGCTACTACTATCTGTTTCTTGCTCCTCCACGAAACTAGGGCATCTCCAACATAGACTGCAAATCCTGAGGTGGACTTCCTGTCCTTGGGGCATCCTGCATAGTCTGTATCAGCACATGCTGTGATAGAGATCTCCTTTCCCTTCTTAAATAGCAAGCCTGCACCTGGAGATGTTTTTAGATATTTCAGAATCATGTGTATTGCATCCATATGGGCCTGGCGTGGTTGCTCCATGAACTGGCTCACACGACTCACTGCAAATGATATATCAGGTCTAGTGATCGTGACATACAGTAGCTTGCCTACCAGTTCTCTGTACCTTCTCTTGTCCACCTCTTCTGTGTCATCATCATAGAGCTTCATGCTGGGATCCATTGGTGTCGTAGCAGGTCGACACCCTAGCATACCTGTCTCACTCAATAGATCTGTAACATATTTCCTCTGCGACATTACTAATCCATATGGATTTCTAGCAAACTCCAGCCCCAGAAAATATCTAAGGACTCCCAAGTCCTTGGTGACAAATTCGGTTCCCAGCCTTTCTTTCGCCTGCTTAATGCCCTGCTCGTCATCTCCTGTAATCAAGATATCATCAACATAAACCATGATTACAATGATACCTCTAGCCGTCTTCTGTACAAACAAGGAATGATCAGCATTGGAGCGTTTATATCCTTGTTTCTCAAACAGATCTGAAAGCTTCTGAAACCACGCTCTGGGGCTCTGCTTAAGACCATACATGGCCTTATGTAACCTGCATACCTTGGAACACTCCCCCTCAACAGCAAAACCGGGTGGCTGTTGCATATAGACCTCCTCTTGCAATTCGCCATATAGGAATGCATTCTTCACGTCCAGTTGATAAAGCGACCAGTCTCTAGCAACTGCAACTGATAATAAGATCCGCAGAGTGGAATGACGCGCCACAGGCGAGAATGTGTCAAGGTAATCCACCCCGTATGTCTGTGTGAAGCCACGTGCAACAAGGCGTGCCTTGTACCTGTCAATGGAGCCATCTGCATTGTGCTTTACTGTAAACACCCACTTGCAGCTCACCGGGCTGACATCTGGAGGTATAGGGACCAAGCTCCAAGTTCCTCTGGACTGAAGTGCCGCCATTTCTTCTTCCATTGCTAGCCGCCATCTAGCATCCTGCAGGGCATCATGATGATTCCGTGGAATGTCTGTAGCTGAAAGTGCCAAAGCAAACGTCCTGACTCCAGATAGCCTCTCAAAAGACACGACCGCTGATAATGGATATTTGGCACAGCTTCTCTTCGGCTTCCGTAGAGCAATTGGAACATCCAAATCATTTGTATTCTCATCAGGCTCCTGCAGTACATCCTGCTCAGAAATGTCGTCAGATCCATCAACATTAATATTTTCATTACATACCATAGGAGAGCTAGTTGACGTGTCAGGACCATGAGCTGGAGGAGGCCTGCGGATGTAATGGAATGGTAGTGGTGAGACAAGCAGTGGCGGTGGTGGTGGTGGTGGCGGTGGCGGTGGCGGTGGTGGTGGCGGCGGTGGTGATGATGTCGATATCTGAGGTGGTGGTGTCATGTATATGGCATCAGGAGGTATAGATGGTAGCTGCTTGTCTCCTGATGCTGAGAAATACATAACGGATTCAAAAAATGTAACATCTGCACTGATCATATACCGCCGACGCACATGATCAAAACACTTGTACCCCTTTTGAGTTCTGGAGTATCCAACAAAAACACACTTGACAGCCCTAGGAGAGAGCTTGTCAGTACTAGGCGACAACTGATGGACGAATGCAACCGACCCAAACACACGAGGAGTAAGAGCGAACAGATCCTAGTTTGCTCCCTAAGAAGCCCTTCCACCGCCCCCTCTTCACATCGCAATCAATCTCCATTCTTATGCCATATTCCATGCACATGTACTTGTAGTTGGTCAGTGGGTCCGTGAAGAACGACCAATACAACATAGGCACTCCACTATAGATGCTCTCGAGGGCAGAGTTCCCCCCGTTGTGGATGAGAAACCCACCATTAGCCAAGGTTGCAGAAAGCGGTAGTCGGTACTCGGTCGGCGGGGTCACTGACTAAGGATTAATCGGCAGTCGGATGACTAATCGGATTTAGTCGGTCATTAGTCGGTTTTGATTTTTTAAAAATTATTTTAAATATATAAATCATTTTTATACATAGATTTGTACATTTTCTATACTTTCATAATGAAATAAAAGAAGTTATTGACTTTAAGTACAACATTATTACATATTAGAATAAGTTTGCTTATGTATTAACATAGATTTGCATATTTTCTATACTTACATAATGAAACAAAAGAAGTAGTTGACTTTAACTATAACATTAAGCATATTAGAATAAGTTTTCTTTAAAAAAACAAAAAACAAAAAATTATAAAAGCTTGATGTAAAAGTCGACCGATTACTCGGTCGACTAGGCCGACTAGTCGGGCTGACCGACTAATGGCTGACTAGGCCTAGTCAAGTCGGCTACCCCCCCCCCCCCCCCCCGACTCGACTAGTCGGCCTAGTCAGCCGATTTTTGCAAGCTTGCCAACAGCTAGGTGGCTCATCACCTCCTGTGGGCATCAGCTCGACAGTAGTCCCTTGCTCTTCCTCTCCTCCAATAACATCGAGGAATCTCCTTTAACAAGATCAGCTCTGATCACCCAAAGAAAGGTGTGCCCAGATTCGTTAATCCTCATGCAAATCCAACTATAATATCCCGGGCTTAGGTCCCCAGTTCATTAACGAGGAAAAACTGGCACTAACAACTTATTGGGTTCGGGCATGAATGGACCCGTTGACAACCTTCCAAAATGCTTAAGCTCAAGTAATCAAGTAGTAATCCCCACTACTTATAACACACGCCCACACTTCATGAGTTTTAGATGTGGGATTATGTTTGGGGTTGGGGCATTACAACCTCTCCTACTTATATTCGCATCGTCCTCGTTGTGACATGACCCATCACTTATTCCAGTAACAATGATGGTTGCATGCTCTGGATAACCTTTTCCTCATGTCTCTTTGTAGGGTGGCTCCACCTCTCGGGTAGACCTTTCCACTGTCAGAGTAAAATTGGCTCCGATATCATTTGTAGCGTCCCAGACTTAGGTCACCAGCCCGTTATCGACGAAAAGCTGGCACGGACAACTTATTGGGTTCGGGCCCGAATGGACCCATTGATAAACCGTCAAAATGCTTAAGCCCAAGTTGTCAAGTAGTAATCCTTATCACTTATAACCCACATACACACTTCGTGGGTTTTAGATGTGGGACTATAAGTGGTAGATCATGGTGGCTATACTCTCGAAGTTGATGTAAACCATTGAGGCAAACGACTTCCCCTGCAACCACTCTAGGCAGTTGAGATCTTCCTTCCACAACTTGGATAAGAGTGGAAGCGGACCCACATAAAAGATCTGAGCATTTCTGACAACTCCATAAGGAAGGGACCGTCGAGGTTGTTGGAGGTGTTTATTATTATCACAAAGGCTCTGGATGATGATTTGGTCACCTCTCATCTCTAGCAACACTTCTTTTCCACATCATGTGATTGAAGGCACTACCACTATTCGTGAGCCCTCCTTCGCTTCCTTCCCCTCCTTCCCTCACACGAGCAGCCCTGCCATCCCCCTCCTCATCTCACTCCAAACCCACTGCCATGGACAACCCTTTTCTGTCGCCCCTCCCCAACCCCATGGTGATGACACTAATGACAAAGGAGGAAATTGTTAGAAAATCGGAAGCGGAAGCGGAAACGATAAACAGAGCATAGACAAGAAAGATAAACATCAAAGAACACAAAAGAATTTTTACGTGGAACCCTACTCCGTGAGGAGCGGGATGAAACCACGGGAGAAGCCCTCTACGGGGCGTGTTTGTCTATTGACTTTCTCATCTGTTACAGGAGGCCTGGGGCTCCTTATATAGCCTCCACAGGGCCTCCAAGTCCCACCGTTGGACGATGTGGGACTAAACCACTGGATGGGGTAAATGGATCTCCTCTAGGATCCATTTACCCTGCTACAACTCATGACGCATAGAATTAATACTCCAACACTCCCCCTCAAGCTGGAGCATGCAATGCTCAGCTTGGACAAACAGACAGAAACTCAACTCAACACTACAAGACACTACGGACAATATCAACCCAACGCGCACATGCTGCAGTCGAGGACGTTGCTTCTCATGCCGTGCAGGTGAGGAGGACGAACGGGCTGGAGTGTGAGTCAACTGAAGACTCGGAATCTGATCGTCGAGTCTGAACTTGCGCCTGAAGTCTCCTCGTCGGAGAACTGGGTCTCTCCCATCTGGCTCAGAGAATGGTGCACTGCTCTGGTGTACCTATGATACCACATGAAGACCCTTGCCCTCAATGGCATAGGGAATGGTCCTCTGCTCTGGAGTCCCTATGGCTCACATGAAAACTCTGGCCTGACAAACAAGAAGAATGATGGGGACATCTGACAATGATGGCAATATATGCTCATCTGAAAATGACCGCACACTCGTGCGTGTCTGAAACTGGACTCGGAACCTTCTGACGTCGAGTCTGTACAACTGCGCATCAAACTGGGACTCGGAACCTGAACGTCGAGTCTGGAATTGCGCATGGAAAAACCTTCATATGAAAACCGTAGAGTCTGAAAATCGGTTGGTCTGGAGAATCCGCAATCTGGAACATCTGAATACAAGACCTGTGACTCTACATATACTCCCCCTTTCTCCCATACTTGTCGGAAAACATGGACATCGACCAAGTTGGGAGAAGACAAAATAATGGGGAAAATAAACATGAATTTTCTAAAACTTTCTTGCGGCTTTTTCATCATTTTTTTTAAGCTGTCTCATCATTTTTTTTTGAAATTTTTTTAAGCCGTTGACTCTCCTTTTTTTTCGGCTTTTCATCAACATTTTTTTTTATAGACATTGCGTACGGCTTTTTTTTTGCTATATGTACGTGCCTTCTTTTTTTTTGGAAAATTGCGTACGTTTTTTTTCTTTTTTTTGTACGCATCGTTCCCCCTTCTTTTTAATGAGGCCTCTCTTTTTTTTTGTTAATACACGGGACCCTCTCACGTCTCTCTTTTTTTTTTAAACAGCCCCTTTGGGCTTAATAAAGACTGCACTACTCACTTGGGTCTTTAAGCAAATAACCCCACAACATAATTTTTTTTTATCAAGTCGCCCCTTGGCTTATTAGGGTTCCAACGTATTGAGAACCCCTCTGTGTACCACCGCCCCCCAACTTGGAGTTTGCTGGGAGATGCCGCCGCACGAAGGAGCTTGAAACAAGGGCGCCTCTAAGACGAGATTAGGGAGGAGACCGCCACCTGCAAAAGATCTCACGGCGCCAGGAAATTTTCTCGGGGTGCGCGCGATGGGGAGGAGATCCTCTCACGGAGGGTTTTGCTGGAGTGAGCAACGGGTTGGAGTGCACGCGCCTGGGTGCCGAAGGAGGAGAGAGGAGGATCGATCGCGTGAAGTCGATGGGGCATCGCCGTGACGCCTGGAGATGGCTCCGCTTGCGCGAGGGCATCGTCGATGGGGCTGGAGGGCGCGTGAAGTCGATGGGGCCTGCGGGTCCTGGAGCTTGCCACCTTCTTGGGAGATTACGGCTTGGAACTGGAGAGAAGAAGATGGAGTCACCGCCTGGAGAGGCGCGCCGCCAAGGGCTCCCACTAGCGCGCATTGAAGAAAACGCGAGATGGGTCTTGCCGTAGGAAACGACGCCGCCTTGCAGCGCCTGGAGAACCCTTCTGAAGAGGGTTTGTTGCCCTGTTGAGGAGGTGCGTGGATGTCACGCCTGCGCCTAGCGATCGGGGGCACGCTTGGAGGACTGGAGCGAGGGCCGCAGACGCGGAGGAGCGGGAACGTCTGGAGGGACGATGGGGTTGTGCTCTGGGAGATGCGGAGCCTGGGAGATGCTCTGGGCTGTAGACCATTCCGCTACCGTGGAAGATGCAGATCTGGATCTGGATGATGTATCTAGGGTTTCAGAAAACCCTAGATACCTTTCTTCGACGATCGGAGCCGCTGGATCACCATCATTCTTAATATTCAAGCATAATCGAATCTCGAAAATAAATCTTCAAAAAATAACGAACGAATCTTCGAACAAATGATGAACGAACAAAAACTCCTCAAGAATCGAACCGCTCTGATACCATGTTAGAAAATCGGAAGCGGAAGCGGAAACGATAAACAGAGCATAGACAAGAAAGATAAACATCAAAGAACACAAAAGAATTTTTACGTGGAACCCTACTCCGTGAGGAGCGGGATGAAACCATGGGAGAAGCCCTCTACGAGGCGTGTTTGTCTATTGACTTTCTCATCTGTTACAGGAGGCCTGTGGCTCCTTATATAGCCTCCACAGGGCCTCCAAGTCCCACCGTTGGACGATGTGGGACTAAACCACTGGATGGGGTAAATGGATCTCCTCTAGGATCCATTTACCCTGCTACAACTCATGACGCATAGAATTAATACTCCAACAGAAATAAGAGGAAGAGGAAAAAGAAGGGGGAGTGGAGAAGGAAGGTGAGGGGAGGAAAATCCACCCTTCGATTTTGGTAGGGTTAGCTTAACTCAAGCAAATTAACTCAAGAGAAGTCAAATTAATGGCATGGGTTATGGTGTTAAAAGGGGCAAGTTTATTGGTTTTCTTGGATAATTACGAAGAACACATGGGTGAATGAGTAATTGACAAAGTTTATATGGTCAATGGTCTAAAAATCTCAAAATGTATATGCACATGCACATATCAAAAATAACAACCATTGAACAGAGATATCGCATATCGAAGTTGGTCTAATAGTTTGTGTAAATATATATAATATTAAAAGGTAATAAAATCTTCCAATATAATGCATACACCTCCTGGTGTGCGGGGCCATACACAACCATGTAGAGGGACACACAATGTGTGATTTGCTTTGTATGATTTTTTTATATAATCAATGTCTTAACCCTATTAACTAACTAAAATAAGTTATTGTGAAACATGTTCACATTCATAACAATTTTATGTGATCCATGATCACAAATGTACCGATCCTTGTGATCGTAGGAAAAGGCCTTGTTTTAGTTGTATTAGAATGATCACAAATAGTTTGTAAGAGAACATTTTTTACCATAAGTTCATTAACACATACAAACTAAAAGACACAAAAACCCTAACCCGGACTCATTAACACCCACCTCCCATGGACACATTACCATATGCACACATACTCTCAAAACGCACGTAACACTTGAACACATATGACACTAAAACACATACAACTCTCTCTTTCTCACACATGGATTGCCTTTGTTCAACAATGCAATCGTACCATCCTCGATATCAACATTATTTGGCCTTTAAGATAGAATGTTAATCTTGATATTTTAGAATATATTGTGTTCTAAGTATTACAATCATAATTTCAAAATAGATATCCAGTCGTTAATATTAAGGGTTTTTATCCGTTGTGCCCCTCCGAGATATTGCAATATCAGTTATGCCCATATCTTTTTGGGAATATCAGTTGTGCCCCGGACTTTTTGTCGTTCTATCAGTTGTGCCCTTCGAGTTAGTTGTCGTTCATTTCCAATGCAAACGGACGTTAATTTTGGGATATAATAGGAATTAAATTACAAGTAAAAGATGAAAAGGTAATTTCTTATCTTTCTTCCTCCTTCCACATCCTCTTCCACCTCCTCCCCCGTCTTCTTCCTCCCTTCTCTTCCTCCTCTTCTATCTTCTTCCTCTTCCTCCCTTGTCTTCCTCTTCCACAGCTCCTCCCTCCTCCGCTTTGAGCTCTCCTGCAGCCTCCCCCAAGCCCCATGCTCCGCCCACGTGCCTCTCGGCCTCCATCCTCATCCCCATCTGTTGGTCTATGCTTACAAGCATGTGTTAAGGGGGTTCTCTGCTGGGCTCCACTTATCCACGGTGATATTGCAGACCACCTGCCAACTCGCGAACGCAGACGTGGAAGTCGAGAGCCCGTTGGGGTCGGGGAACATCGACGGGTTGACGTGGATCGACGCTGAGCAGTTGTACGTTGGGTTCATTGCGTTCTTCGATCCCGAGATGTGCCATTTCAGTTGCGGCATGAGGTCGGTGTGATTCAAGTGCAGTGGCATCTTCCTCACCTCCATTTGGAAGGCAGATCGCTATTGCGTCTCATCCATGATCTTCGGAAGGATGGTGACGTTGCGGCAGCAGGACGGTATGCGACCGAATTCCGTGTTATTGAACATGGAAATCGGGAGGTCGACGATCGTCAAGGTGTCCTCGTAATTGAGCACGGAGGAGAGATCGAAGCCATTGTAAAATTGGCCCTGCTTCCCGTAGATGCACTTGGAGGGGTTCTTGATGGTGGGGTGTGTGTCGCGCATCTTCATGATGAAATCCCTGTGGGTCTAGGTCCAGTTGAGGCGCCAATTGTCCGACCCCCCGCACCTCCCCTCTCTACCCCTCGCACCGCCCCTCGCACCTAGCACCTCCCTCTACCCCTCGCATCTCCACCTGGCCCCGCCGCCCCCGCCCCCTACGCCCCCCCTGCACCCGCGTCGTCCCCGCTCCCAGGACCTCCCTCCGCCCCCCGCACCTACCCCCCTCCGACCCCCCGCACCTCTGCCCCCCGTACCCAACACCTCCCTCTGCCCCCTGCATCTCCACATGGCCCCGCTGCCCCCGCCCCCTGCACCTCCCCCTGCCCCCGCATCGCCTCCGCTCCAAGCACCTCCCTCTGCCCCCGCACCTCCCCTCTATGACCCCCGCACCCCCCTCTGCCCCTTGCACCGCCCCCCGTACCTCCCCCCTCTGCCCCCCCCCCCCCCCCCCCATTCTTCAACAACAAGACGCTCAACACGACGCTCTGACGAGGCGGTGGCATGTGGCACGGCGATACAAGCTGCCAATCTGCGCCCCACCAACTACGAGACTTCGAGCAGCATTGTCCTATTCGACATGATCCCTCTGTCGCTCGGGTCGAATTGCATGGAGGTTTGATGGAAGTGCAGATCAGACGGAACACGCCCATTCCCGCAAGAAAAGAGCATGTGTTCCAAGCGATGGACAACGGCCAGAAGATAAGTCAGAACCACCTTCTCGTCGAGTTTACTATAGAGGGGATAAAAATTCACCAAAGGAGGAAATGAGAGGAAGAGGAAAAAGAAGGGGGAGTAGAGAAGGAAGGTGAGGGGAGGAAAATCCACCATTTAATTTTGGTGGGGTTAGCTTAACTCAAGCAAATAAACTCAAGAGAAGTCAAATTAATGGCATGGTTCTGGTGTTAAAAGGAGCAAGTTTATTGGTTTTCTTGGATAATTACGAAGAACACATGGGTGAACGAGTAATTGATAAAGTTTATAAGGTCAATGGCCTAAAAATCTCAAAATTTATATGCACATGCACATATCAAAATTAACAACCATTGAACAGAGATATCGCATATCGAAGTTAGTCTAATAGTTTGTGTAAATATATATATATATATATATAACATCAAAAAGGTAATAAAATCTTCTAATATGATGCATACACCTCCTGGTGTGCGGGGCCATACACAATCATGTGGAGGGACACACAATGTGTGATTTTCTTTGTATGATTTTTTTATATAATCAATGTCTTAACCCTATTAACTAACTAATAAAACTTAATGTGAAACATGTTCACATTCATAACAATTTTATGTGATCGATGATCACAAATGTAACGATCCTTGTTATCGTAGGAAAAGGCCTTGTTTTAGTTGTATTAGAATGATCACAAATATTTTGTAAGAGAACATTTTTTACCATAAGTTCATTAACACATACAAACTAAAAGACACAAAAACCCTAACCTGGACTCATTAACACCCACCTCCCATGGACACATTATCATATGCACACATACTCTCAAAACGCATGTAACACTTGAACACATATGACACTAAAACACATACAACTCTCTCTTTCTCTCAACACATGGATTGCCTTTGTTCAACAATGCAATCGTACCATCCTCGATATCAACATTCTTTGGCCTTTAAGATAGAATATTAATCTTTATATTTTAGAATATATTGTGTTCTAAGTATTACAATCATAACTTCAAAATAGATATCTAGTCGTTAATATTAAGGGTTTTTATCAGTTGTGCCCCTCTGAGATATTGCAATATCAATTATGTCCCTATCTTTTTGGGAATATCAGTTGTGCCCTTCGAGTTAGTTGCCGTTCATTTCCAATGCAAATGGACGTTAACTTTGGGATATAATAGGAATTAAATTAAAAGTAAAAGATGAAAAGGTCATTTCTCATCTTTCTTCCTCTTTCCCCATCCTCTTCCACCTCCTCCCCGTCTTCTTCCTCCCTTCTCTCCCTCCTCTTCCATCTTCTTCATCTTCCTCCATTGTCTTCCTCCTCCACAACTCCTCCCTCCTCCGCCTTGAGCTCTCCTGCAGCCTCCCACGAGCCCCCTGCTCTGCCCACGTTCCTCCCGGCCTCCATCCCCATTCCCTTCTGCTGATCTACGCTTACAAGCATGTGTTCAGGGGGTTCTCTGCTCGGCTCCACTTATCCACGGTGATATTGCAGACCACCTGCCAACTAGCGAACGCAGACGTGGAAGTCGGGAGCCTGCTGGGGTTGAGGAACATCGACGGGTTGACGTTTATCGACGCTGAGTAGTTGTATGTTGGGTTCATTGCGTTCTCCGATCCCGAGATGTGCCATTTCAGCAACGGCATGAGGTCGGTGTGATTCATGTGCGGTGGCATCTTCCTCACCTCCATTTGGAAGGCAGATCACGACTGCGTCTCATCCTTGATCTTCAGAAGGTGGTGACGTTGTGGCAGCAGGACGATATGCGACCGAATTCCGTGTTATTGAACATGGAAATCGGGAGGTCGATGATCGTCAAGGTGTCCTCGTAATTGAGCACGGAGGAGAGATCGAAGCCCTTGTAAAAGTGGTCATGCTTCCCGTAGATGCACTTGGAGGGGTTCTTGATGGTGGGGTGTTTGTCGCGCATCTTCATGATGAAATCCCTGTGGGTCCAGATCAATTTCAGGCGCCAATTGTCCGACCCCCCGCACCTCCCCCCTCCACCCCCCGCACCGCCCCTCGCACCTTGCACCTCCCTCTGCCCCTCACATCTGCATCTGGTCTCGCCGCCCCCACCCCCTGCGCCTCCCCCTGCACCCGCTTCACCCCCGTTCCCAGCACCTCCCTCCGCCCCCCTGCACCTACCCCCCTCCGACCCCCCGCACCTCCGCCCCCTGAACCCAGCACCTCCCTCTGCCCCCTGCATCTCCTCATGGCCCCGCCGCCCTCGCCCCCTGCACCTCCCCCTGCCCCCTGCATCCCCCCCGCTCCCAGCACCTCCCTCTGCCCCTGCACATCCCCCCTCTGATCCCCCGCACCCCCCTCTGCCCCTTGCACCGTCCCCCACACCTCCCCCCTCTGCCTCCCCCCCCCCCCCCCCCCCGATTCTTCAACAACAAGACGCTCAACATGACGCTCTGACGAGGCGATGGCATGTGGCGCGGCGATACAAGCTGCCAATCTACGCCCCACCAACTACGAGACTTCGAGCAGCATTGTCCTATTCGACATGATCCCTCTCTCGCTCGGGGTCGAATTGCATGGTGATTTGATGGAAGTGCAGATCAGACGGAACACGCCCATTCCCGCAAGAAAAGAGCATGTGTTCCAAGCGACGGACAACGACCAGAAGATAAGTGAGAACCACCTTCTCGTCGAGTTTACTCTAGAGGGGATAAAAATTCACCAAAGGTGGAAATGAGAGGAGGAGGGAAAAGAAGGGGGAGTGGAGAAGGAAGGTGAGGGGAGGAAAATCCACCCTTGGTTATGGTGGGGTTAGTTTAACTCAAGCAAATTAACTCAAGAGAAGTCAAATTAATGGCATGGGTTCTGGTGTTAAAAGGAGAAATTTTATTGGTTTTCTTGGATAATTACGAAGAACACATGGGTGAATGAGTAATTGAAAAAGTTTATATGGTCAATGGTCTAAAAATCTCAAAATTTATATGCACATGCACATATCAAAATTAACAGCCATTGAACAGTGATATCGCATATCGAAGTTAGTCTAATAGTTTGTGTAAATATATATATATAACATTAAAAGGTAATAAAATCTTCTAATATGATGCATACACCTCCTGGTGTGCGGGGCCATACACAACCATGTGGAGGGACACACAAGTGTGATTTGCTTTGTATGATTTTTTTTATATAATCAATGTCTTAACCCTATTAACTAACTAATAAAACTTAATGTGAAACATGTTCACATTCACTACAATTTTATGTGATCGATGATCACAAATGTACCAATCCTTATTATCGTAGGAAAAGGTCTTGTTTTAGTTGTATTAGAATGATCACAAATATTTTGTAAGAGAACATTTTTTGCCATAAGTTCATTAACACATACAAACTAAAAGACACAAAAACCCTAACCCGGACTCATTAACACCCACCTCCCAAGGACACATTACCATATGCACACATACTCTCAAAATGCACATAACACTTGAACACATATGACACTAAAACACATACAACTCTCTCTTTCTCTCAACACATGGATTGCCTTTGTTCAACAATGCAATCGTACCATCCTCGATATCAACATTCTTTGGCCTTTAAGATAGAATGTTAATCTTAGTATTTTAGAATATATTGTGTTCTAAGTACTACAATCATAACTTCAAAATAGATATCCAGTCATTAATATTAAGGGTTTTTATCAGTTGTGCCCCTCTGAGATATTGCAATATCAGTTATGCCCTTATCTTTTTGGGAATATCAGTTGTACCACGGACTTTATGCCGTGCTATCAGTTGTGCCCTTCGAGTTAGTTGCCGTTCAT
Organism: Ottelia alismoides; assembly: GCA_037367405.1. Lineage (NCBI taxonomy): Eukaryota > Viridiplantae > Streptophyta > Magnoliopsida > Alismatales > Hydrocharitaceae > Ottelia > Ottelia alismoides. The sequence continues at coordinate 60,148 of JAZKJV010002793.1, read as the reverse complement.
TTCCAATGCAAACGGACGTTAACTTTGGGATATAATAGGAATTAAATTAAAAGTAAAAGCTGAAAAGGTCATTTCTCATCTTTCTTCCTCCTTCCCCATCCTCTTCCACCTCCTCCCTCGTCTTCTTCCTCCCTTCTCTTCCTCCTCTTCCATCTTCTTCCTCTTCCTCCCTTGTCTTCCTCCTCCACAGCTCCTCCCTCCTCCGCCTTGAGCTCTCCTACAGCCTCCCCCGAGCCCCCTTCTCCGCCCACGTGCCTCCCCGCCTCTGTCCCCATCCCCCTCTGCTAGTCTACGCTTACAAGCATGTGTTCTGGGGGGGCTCTGCTCGGCTCCACTTCTCCATGGTGATATTGCAGACCACCTGCCCACTCACGATCGCAGACGCGGAAGTCGAGAGTCCGCTAGGGTCGGGGAACATTGACGGGTTGACGTGGATCGGCGCTGAGCAGTTGTTCGTTGGGTTCATTGCGTTCTCCAATCCTGAGATGTGCCATTTCAGCAGCGGCATGAGGTCGGTGCGATTCATGTGTGGTGGCATCTTCCTCACCTCCATTTGGAAGGCAGATCGTGACTGTGTCTCGTCCATGATCTTCGGAAGGATGGTGACGTTGCGGCAGCAGGACGGTATGCGGTCGAATTTCGTATTGTTGAACATGGAAATCGGGAGGTTGACGGTCGCCAAAGTGTCCTCGCAATTGAGCACAAAGGAGAGATCAAAGCCCTTGTAAAATTGGCCCTGCTTCCCGTAGATGCACTTGGAGGGGTTCTTGATGGTGGGGTTTGTGCCGCGCATCTTCATGATGAAATCCCCGTGGGTCTAGGTCCAGTTGAGGCGCTAATTGTCCGAGCCCCCGCACCTCCCCCCTCTACCCCTCGCACCTAGCAGTTCCCTCTACCCCTCTCATCTCCACCTGGCCACACCGCCCCCACCCCCTGTGCCTCCCCCTGCCCCCGTGTCGCCCCCGCTCCCAGCACCTCCCTCCGCCTCCCGCACCTACCCCCCCCCCCTCCCTCCGACCCCCTGCCCCCCGCACCTCCCCCCTCGGCCCCTCGCACCCAGCACCTCCCTCTGCCCCTTGCATCTCCACCTGGCCCCGCCGCCCCCGCCCCCTGTACCTCCCCCTGCCCCTACGTCGCACCCGCTCCCAACACCTCCCTCCGCCCCTCGCACCTCCCCCCTCCGACCCCCCGCACCTCCCCCCTCCGACCCCCCGCACCCCCTCTACCCCTTGCACCGCCCCCCGCACCTCCCCCTCTCCCCCCCCTGATTCTTCAACAACAAGACGCTCAATATGATGCTCCGACGAGGCGGTGGCATGTGGCGCGGTGATACAAGCTGCCAATCTGCACCCCGCCAACTACGAGACTTCGAGCAGCATTGTCCTATTCGACATGATCCCTCTCTCGCTCGGGGTCGAATTGCATGGAGGTTTGATGGAAGTGCAAATCAGACGAAACATGCCCATTCCTGCAAGAAAAGAGCACGTGTTCCAAGCAGCAGACAATGGCCAGAAGATAATTGAGAACCACCTTCTCATCGAGTTTACTCTAGAGGGTATAAAAATTCATCAAAAAATCAATAAAATTCACTGTTTGATCCTTAATGAGTGATATATCCGTGAAAATGCAAAAATTTTAGAGATTCGATGGATGCATGAAGATGTCACTAAGAGAAAGAAATTATGAAGAGAAAGGAAGAAGAACAAATGGAGGAGGAAGAAGATGAAGAAGAAGTCCAGACAATTATACCCCTCTTATCTGCACCATGGTTTGAAAAAATTATGGTTAAGTCAACTCATTGACGGTTAAGCTAACGGAGGGGCAAAACTGATAGAACGGCAAAAAGTCGGGGGCACAACTGATATTCCCAAAAAGATAAGGGCATAACTGATATTGCAATATCTCGGAGGGGCACAACTGATAAAAACCCTAATATTAACATACTAACACATAGGTTTAATGCAGGCATACACACACATACACACTAATAGGCATACACGCAAACACTCACAACCGGAATATAAACATAACACACTTATAGACATACTAACAAACAGACACGCTACACACCCTACCACATACACATATATAGTAGCATGTATAACATACTCTAACACACGCATGCTCTTACATACACACAAGCACACACACCCGCAATTTACACATAGTAACACACCTATACGAAAACGTACACGCCTTAACACACAAATGTGTGATATATAATTCTGAGATTTTTGGGCATTTGAAGATATAAGAATATAAGGCATATCACAACATATATCACATATGTATTTTCAATTTTCTCAATTTTTTTTTAGGCATTTCATAGAAAACCTTCCATGTCTTCAATTATAGGTTGATGGGCTATTCCAAAACGAAATCATAAGTCACTATTATATCATGTTCGGAGTTTAATATATACATGAAAGCTAAATGTAAATAATGAGAGTAACATTTCAAAAAAAAGTTACAACACAAAAACCTACCATATCATACCGATAACTAGTCAAAATAAATAATAAATGGGATAGTTATATTCCCAATATCTTAAGGACGCGACCATAGCGCGAAATAGTGGCAAATAGGACATTGATGGTGAGGACAAGGAGGAGAAGAAACCATCGGATGGGAAACTTTACGAGGGTTTGCAAACAAGAATGAAGAAGAACGGTAATTCTCAATTTTATCTTGCAAACTTGGTGAGGATACTTATGTCCTCGTCACATTTCCAGCCCATGCTAACTCGTGCGCCTCACCAAAATTCAACATGGTCAGTGACCTCGCAAGAAATATCTTGGTTAAGTCCTCGCTAGGTCACGAGCGGTGACGTGTCCTCACCATACGTGCCTTTTCGTAGTGAAATTCCATAGCATCCTTATGGAAGGCCATCCAAAGTATTTCAAGAGCGAAGCATGCATATGAGTTTCGTTTAGTCCAAGAACTTGCAATTTTAGTGGGAGTTTGTATTTTTATTATGCTTTGTAAATATAACATTCTTTTCAGTTCTTCCATCTTTTATTTTAAGAACATCGAGATTTTTATTCTACAGAAGTAGATCTTCATTTTGTGCTCACTCTATTATTTGTAAAATTTGATTTCAATAAGTTGGACAAGTTGCAAATCGATATGTTAAGCTCACACTAAATGACATTTCCATGATACATACACGTGCACTTATCTATGTTAATAAAACAAAGTGACATATGTGACCACTACTAGTTGAGTCACTATTTTTGTAACAAAATCATTTTGATCCTATAGATGATCCATTTAATAGGCCAAGCTGACGAAAATACTTGATAAGTGAGAGATTGTATGGATATAAATCATTTAAGGAATTTGTTCATAAACTCTAGTGGTATTCCGGTCATCTCACATATGAGACGACTCCTACTGTGAAACTAACCCTATGTCTCTAACTATATAAGTAGCCCTAGGGTTCTCTTATCAAATATGAGAAATTTAGGCTAAAGTTCAACTAGGAATTAGAGCGGGTCCCCCCCTCCCCCAACAACTCCCTCCTCTCAATCGTCCATCCCTTCTCACTCGTCATCGCTACCTTCATCATCCCATGCCCAGCCCACTGCATAACCCATCACCCAACCCCACCTCTATCGCCCGAACTATCGCAAAACCCATCCCCGCAACCTGAACCCAGCCCATCACCTGAACCTAACCCCACCTCAATATGAAGCAAGTTGAACGTTCACTAGTAGAGTACTACTTCTCTCTCTTAAAGTCCCTTTTTGATGCTTGCATTCAAGGTTGTACCTGTCCTACCCAAAAGAAACATCGCCAACAGATGGTAGTTCTGGTATTCCTAGCTGGACTCAATCCGAGATATTATGTAGCCCGAAATCAGATGATTACAGCAATGGTTCTCCCTACAATTGAGGAGGCATATAGCACCATGGAAGGCCGTATCCCGATATATCGGCGATATATCGTCGATATATCGATATCGACATGGGACCGATATCGAAATCGATATATCGATATATCCGATTTCAGGCATTTTCTTCAGAAAAATTCCTAGATATAGCGATATATCGGCGATATATCGGCGATATATCGCCGATATACCGATATCGACACGATATCGAAACGATATCGATATCGATATGTCCTTCCATGTATAGCACCTTGAGTCTCCTTGTTGTCCCTACTATGAATGTCACAAGTGATGTTCAAGGACAGGTTTTTGCCATAGCTACCCCATCTGGGCGAGGAGGTCGTGGATCTTTCAAGAGCCGCAGCTGAAAACTCTTTAGTCTAGGATGAGGCCGCTGCACAATACAGTGCACCTACTATCAAAAGTTTGGTCAACAGAATCAGTCTGTATGCTACAATAAGCAAGGACATTCTACTCCCATTGCTCGAGCTGCTAGTGAATGAGATGGACCTCCAGTAGAAATTCCTCGGAGAGACTTTGACGATCTGATGCAACATCTGAATAGGTTACACCGAGCATGGAAGGACCAACGTATTTGAATTAGGTTTTGTGTGATTTCATGCAATACCCTAAGGTGCATTCTACATGTTGAAGCTATCTAACAAACACATGGTAGAAATTTACTTCCAAATAAAATTGTGATTAAATCCTAAATGAAATTAAGTTAGGCATTGACATCAAATAACAATAAGAGTATCAAGGATAAGAACATTCAAAATATTAATTACACTAACACATACACAAATATATATATATACATACATATACACACGTGTATACACGAACACTACCACTCACACTTCAATACACACATATAACTTGCATTTCTAAATCACATATGACAATAACATCACATGCTACAGAAATAATCACATTTTAAGTTCTATTTAACTCATCATCTAGTAACATATTCTCTCTTAGGAATTTCAATAAACACCTATAATGTATTTAAAAACAACATACATACTCAAATACAACCGTTACTTAAAACAAAAACTAAACTAATAGATGAAAAATTAAAAGCCAAGAAAAATATCTAAGGAACGGGAGGAGGAGATGAGGGAGACGCTCGCTAGTGGATGAAGATGGCAGAAGAAAGGATTCTTTTCAAGGGCAGATAAAGGCTGAGAGGAGATGGCGGAGGAGATGAGGCTGCAGGAGAAGAGGAGATGGCGGAGAGAGGAGGAGAGGGTAGGTCGGGGTTGAAGAGAGGAAGAGAGGGTATCAAAGAGGGATGTGTTGGAGTATAAGTTGTGTGTGCCTATTGTGTTGTAGCAGGGTAAATGGATCCTTGAGGAGATCCATTTACCCCATCCAGCGTTTAGTCCCACATCGTCCAGTGGTGGGACTTGGAGGCTCTGGAGAGTCTATATAAGGAGCCCCAGACCTCATGTATCCATTGAGAAAGTCAATAGACAAACACGCCCCGTTGAGGGCTTCTCCCATTGTTCCATATTTTGTTTATCTTTTTCCATGTTACGCTTAGGCTTCCGATTTTCTAACATGGTATCAGAGCGGGTTCGATTCTTGTGGAGTTATTTTTCCATTTGTTCGAGATTCGATTTTGGTGGTTTTATTTTTTAAGATCTTTTCATGATCTTTATTTCGAAAATTGATTGGAATGGTTGTGAAGTTTTATAATCAGTATTATATTCGAGTTGATTCTAGGGTTTCTAAACCCTAGATCATCATGGGTCACACACGATCTTTGCCATGTCCTCCCGCGGCTTCTCCAGCCGCCATATCCAGGTCTCTACCTCCATCTCAAGCAAGCAGCGTGCAACTCCATCGCCGGCCTATTGTGCTCCTTCCCTGCACAAGGCCTCGCCAGCAACATTCCTGGGTTCCACACGGGCCTCCAGGCTGGGCTTCAGATCAGAAAAAAAGGAGCGGCGGTATTCTTCGATTCTTCAGCCGCTCAGGAGCGGCAGGCTCTTCCGCACCCTTCGATCTCCAAGAATGTATCTGCATCTCCAAGATCTCCATGCGCCTGCAGGAGTGAGGATCTCCTCCCAGGCGCGAGTCGAACCTCAAGCGGCGCCTTCTGCCACCTTGCCGCAGAATGGGTCCAGGCCCCATCACTCCAGCCCCGCAAGCTGCACATCCCCAGGCGACTACAGAACCCAGGCGACGAGTCTCGCCCTTCCAAAACCTCTCAGCAGGCGGCGCATCTCCGCATCACATCTCGGCGGTCAGTGCCAATCTCAGATCCATGAAGCCTTCCTCGCGCGAGCTCCAGGCGGCATCACGCGGTGCCCTAGCGCGCCCCGCCGAAACTTGCAGGCGATCCCAGCGACGAGCCCCACCTTCGTCTTCTCTCCCCAGTGGCCCACGTGACTTCAGACAGCCCCGCACCTCCTCAACGACTCGCGCGAACCTCCAGATCTCCGTGGCAGCGCTACTTCACAGGCGCGGTGCTGCTTCGAACCCTTCGGGCACGTCTTCGTGTGCGGCAGCAGCATCGTGAGCCATGGGTTCCCACTGGGGATCCCTAATTAAGCCCTAAAATAGACGTGGGCCTGTAGTGTGCCCAGTTGGGTCGTCGTTATTTAAAAAAATTGTTATTAAAGCCCAAGTTCGGGCTGGGGGGCTGAAAGAAAATTTGGGGGAATGAGTTGGGCCCAAGTGGGCCACGTTAAAAAAATATACGAGAAAAAAAAGGCGCGTGCTAAAAAAGAAGAAGAAGAGCCGTACGCAGTTCGAAAATTTTGAAAAGCCGAAAAAAAGTTTTTGAAACGGCTTTAAAAAAAATTCAAAAAAAATGATGACGGCTTAAAAAAATGATGACAAAGCCGCAAGTTTCATGTTCTTGTTGTTTACCCCCTATCTTATCTTCTCCCAACTTTGTCGATGTTCATGTTCCGACAAGTATGGGAGAAAGGAGGAGTATATATGTAGAGTCATAGGTCTTGTATTCCAGATCCAGATTCAGATACCAGTCTCCAGACCAGCCAGTTGATCAGACTCTACAGTCCAGTTTCAGACTCGACATCAGATAGTTTCGAGTCCAGTTTCAGACACGCATGAGTTTGCGGTCATTTTTCAGATGAGCATAAGTTGCCATCATTAGTTCGAGGTCCCCATCATTCTTGTTGTTGTTCGGCCAGAGTTTTCATGTGAGCCATAGGGACTCCAGAACAGAGGACCATTCCCTTGAGGGCAAGGGTTTTCATGTGGTATCATAGGTACACCAGAGCAGTGCACCATTCTCTGAGCCAGATGGGAGAGACCCAGTTCTTCGACGAGGAGATTTCAGGCGCAGTTTCAGACTCGATGGTCAAATTTCGAGTCTTCAGTTGACTCACACTCCAGCCCGTTTGTCCTCCTTACCTGCACGGCATGAGAAGCAATGTCCTTGACTGCAGCAATGTGCGCGTTGGGTTGATATTGTCCGTAGTGTCATGTAGCATTGAGTTGAGTCTATTTATGTTTGTCCAAGCTGAGCATTGCATGCTCGAGCTTGAGGGGGAGTGTTGGAGTATAAGTTGTGTGCGCCTATTGTGTTGTAGCAAGGTAAATGGATCCTGGAGGAGATCCATTTACCCCATCCAGTGTTTAGTACCACATCATCTAGTGGTGGGACTTGGAGGCTCTGGAGAGGCTATATAAGGAGCCCCAGACCTCCTGTATCCATTGAGAAAGTCAATAGACAAACACACCCCGTTGGCTTCTCCCGTGGTTTCATCCCGCTCCTCACGGAGTAGGGTTCCACATAAAATCCCATCTTATGTTCAAGTTTTCTATCTATATTTCTGATAACGCTTTCGCTTCCTATTTCCAAACAGGATGAGGTCAGGTGGAGAGGGGGGAAGTAGGGCTTGGGACGCAGGCAGAGAGGGATTTGAAAATGGATGAAAGAAAATGAGGTGTTGTTTTATTTATTTCGTTCTTTTCAGCAGACATTATGGCTACATTATGCAACAACAACATAGTTGCGTAATGAAGCGCTTAATCGTTGACCTCGGTCTTGTGGTCGCACATTTAGCTATGCGACCATTAGTTGTGTGATAATGCTTGCAATAGTTAATGCGGCAACATATCCGCTACTTGTGATCACAAGTATGTACTATTAAAGTATCAGAATTCTTATAGTGAATCTATATCATATAAGAGGTGAATATCATGGAAAAAAACATCCGAGATCATAAATAATTTTTGTAACTCGAAATATACTCCAAGAACCAAAAGGATGATATTCATAATGGGATAACGTCTATGTTATATCTCTTCTCCTTACTAATTTTTCCTAGATCCAAATCCCAAATTATTTATAAGCATTTCCTCTTGTCCCTCCACATGTCCTTCCTCACATGGACAAAACCTTTTTTAAGTTTTTCAATGTGAAAAAGAAGTATGTTCCTACCTTTTTTTCTCCGTAGTTTTTATTTTTTGGAAATCTAAGAGGTTTTAAATCACTGTGGTGTCATTCAAAATTGAACTTAATTTGATATGTATGTCTCCTCCAGTATCATAATTGATGAAATTGATCACCTTCAAATGGACATGTTAGGAGTGTCTATTTTACTTTGAAACACAAATTTCATTTATTATTCTAAGTAAATTCCCCCAAGGATTTCATTTTAAAAAAGCAAAAAAATATGGAAAAAGGGTGGGAGCATGCTCTTATATGCTTCCGTGAAGCATGCTCGTTCAACCCTACACACAAACACACACACGCACGCATGCACGCACACGCACACACACAACACACACACATAAAGCCCTTCCAATGAGGTAGGTCTTTCATATATTTCTGGAAAGCCCATCATGAGATCCATTAGATTTCAATCTAACGATTCTTTATCCAAAAGGTTATATTAGTCATTGTGCTTTATTTTGAATTTGAATTTCATTTAGTCCTTTTAGTTTACTATTATTAGCCCCCTTTTTTATTTGGTATCTTTTGTTGTTATTTATTCAATGATGTTGCAGCCAACATTGTAGCATTTTCACGCTCAGCAAAATGGCAATGCTCTTTATCATTCAAATTGTAAAATTGTATGTTTCTTTGTAAAATAAAATCCCACCGACCAGTATTAATGCAATATTCACACTCTTTTGTAAATTTCATATTGTTCTTTGTAAATCTTCATAGCTATTTGTAGCTTTTTTGCGCTCTTTTGTAAATTCATGCTCCCTTGTAAGTCATTATGTAACATGTTGTAATCGGAATATTGGTAATGTCTCTGTAAAAGTTCATGCTCGTTTTTTGATATTAGTATGGAGTTCTCCAAAAAAATTGGGAGTTAATAATATGCCAAATAATACAATGTAAAATGAGTGAATCGATTTGTAGAATCAGGTAATCAATTTTAAAAATCAGTGAATAAATTTGTAAAACTAACATATTGATTTGTAAAATCAGTACAATAATTAGTAAAATAGTGAATCGATATGTAAAATTAATTAATCGATTTGTAAATAAGTGAATGGATTTGTAAAATCGGTGAATTAATTTTATAAAATAAGTGAATAAGTTTGTGAAATCAATTAATCGAATTGTAAAATCAGTGAATCGATATGTGAAATCAATGAATCGATTTGTAAATACAACGAATCAATTTGTAAATTAGGGTTAGGTTGATTGAGAAGAGGGCAAAGTTAACAATCTGTCGGACACCCTTAGTTAATTTATTGGTTTTAACTATAGCACGGAAATCCAACGATTTATCATAAATGACTGCACTGAGAGAATACTACGGAAGACTAATTCTCAATGCAATCGATTTATTTATTTTACTTGGGTAAGTCCCGAGGTCAAACTCAATGAGGTAATATGATGGTTTAGAATTATTTTTCAAATAATCTAGAAATTTAATTTTTTTAAAGAAGACTATTTTTGGGATATTGACAACTAGAAACCAGAATTATTTCATAATTACAATCATAGCACCTCGTAATCATGAATTAAACACAGGACCCTTAATAGTGCTTAACTCTTACATCCATAACCCCGTGTTAACTTCCATCAAATTTTCTGTTAATTATGACAAGATCCGTCAAATATTTTACATTTTCTACCCTTGACTTTCCCATTATTTACAAATGAGACATTCCTCCTCCACCCCCCCCCACAACATGCCCCTCTAGCTGACCACCTCCTCCTCCTCCAATACCCCCTCCCTCCCCCGCCGCAAGTTTGGATTACGACATGAGTTACTTCAACTTAACTATGTATAATTGAAAGGGATTTTTACACCCATAACCATGAGTAATTTCGTAAAAACATTCATAACCTTGCATAATCGTGAATTACATGAGAAACTGATGAATCCGCATTTCATCATCTTTATTCTATCATTTTGGCCTCAAAAACCCTAGTAAATGCGTGTAAATACCCTTAATTAGATCATATTAGCATTCATGCATGTGCATGTAATTAGTGTATAAAATACTGTAATTAAAGCCAAAATTATAGAATAAATAAAAGAAAAGAAAAAGAATAAAATATTGTAAATATTTTATGATCCGAAACCCCGAGACCTAGGCATATTGATGAATAGGTCGACAAGGAATAAAGTAGGGGGAGATAAGGGTCTAAATACAGTCAAAATACCTATTCTTTTTAATGCATTCTTTATTCATTTTGGGACCTATTTTTGGTTCCACTTTTTATACATCAAATAAAGAAACTTTGTACATGAAAGTTGTAGATAATTAAATAAAGAAAAATACAAAATTGATTTCACTGAAAAATAATGTACAGATAAAAAGTTATGGTCTGAATAAAAATCCAGAATCCCAACTTCCTAGACTCGTATCTCACAGATGAAAACTCCAAATGCAACAAACTCACCTTCAATTGCATATAGAATAAAATAAGCTATTTAATGGCGGTGGTTTCGCATTTGGCGGAGCTACGGTTCGAAAGTTGAGTTTTTGACCCATATTGTATACTTGTACAGATTAAAATAATCATTTTATTATTTATTCATTATTTTTATATTTTTATAATTTTGTAAATATTATTTATAATATATTTGTACATTAAAATCAGAATAAAAACATAAAAGATACAAAATAAAATACATATATATATAACACATAGGTATAGTACCTATAATTATACCTATATAACACATACTTGTATTTTATTAAATGTACAAAACACATCAATAAAATAAAAATAAAAATAAAATTAAGTGTATTAAAGTATTTTATAATTTCATAAAATAATAAACATAATTAAATAAATTAAAAATACCAAATAAAAAAATAAAATACTAAAATATACAAGTATTATACCTATAAAGGGTATAAAAGTAAACTTGTAAAAATATACCTCATAAAAATAATTAAAAATCATAATAAAATACTACATAAAATAATAGATATTTTCCATTTTATAACTAAAATTTAATTCGACAATTTTCTATTTTTAATTGAATTAACATAATCATTTTCCCGGGTTTTTCCTGGTTGGTCCACGTGGACCAACCAGGTGCAAACCCTAGTTGACCCCAGTCAACTAGGCGTCCTTCACCCCTGTAGCCCTTGTCAGACTAGCCTTTAACCCGTTTTCTCGTCTTTTTCGAGGGTGTATCTTGCACTTTCCTGGGATGATTCCTTCTGCATTTTTTTGCCTCGATCATTGCTGATTCACGCCCAAGTGAATTCTTGGGCTTTGGATCTCTGTGTGAGGCATTATTCCTCGTTCTTTGGAGCGCCCCAGTCATCGAGTCAAACCACATAAGAATGGAGCCTGACCTTCCTTTGAATTTTCGAACCCCTCATTCCATAGGTTAGCTCCCCTCATCGTGCCCTAAGGCTTTAGGAAGGTGACAGCTTCCTCGCGAGCCCTTCGAGTGGGTCGAGCGTCGCCTGAGGAGGCTCCACGACGTCCGCCTTCGCCGGCGTCGAGGCACTCCTTTCCCTCCGGTCCCCACCGTCGAGGTAGCCACTAACCCCCTTTATTTTCGTTGCATTTTGTTCGCCATAGCTTTAGGATCAAAAGCCCTCTATAAATTTTGTGTTCCATCGATCAAATCAACCAATCAGACCCCCTTGCCGGAGTGCTCCTCCGGTCGAGCTCCGCCCCATCGCTTTGCGCCACCACTCCGCCTCCGCGGGACCCAAGCACTTTTCCCTGGGTTCTTTCACGCCTTTTTGCAGGTCAACGGACTTTGACTCGAGCCTGGGGCTCATTTTGCGTCTCGCCGGAGCTCAGGGGAGCTTCCCAGCTCCGCCGCCCTCTACAGCAAGCCTCGGCCTTCGCCGAGGTATTTTGAAGCCCTCAGGAGATATAGGAAGACCAGAGGAGGCTCCAGCCTCATTTTGAAGCCCAGAAGTCCACCGGAGAAGGAGCGGGACCTCGGAGAACCTCACCTCGCCGGCGTTCCTCCGCGGTTCTTGCTCCGGTCTTCGCAGCCGTCAGATCGAGGCGGAGCCCCAGTTCGCACAGCCGCGGTTGGATTCGCCTCGTCACCAGCCATTCGATCATCATCGCGGATCTAATCGTGGCCCTTCATCGCCGCAGCGTCATCGACCGTCCAATGCCTGCCACTTGTCAAGTGAATCGCCTTCAGCCGTTGGATAGCGCACTTGGGGTATTTTGCAACTTTCACCCCGCACATTTTTGTATTTAATATCTAGTCCCAAAACTTTCATAGGTAGTTTAAAAAGCTTTGTAATATTTATAAAAAGAACCCCAAACTTTTCCTATTTGCATTTTAGTCTTGGCCACGTTACCTCACATGACCAGTACACGTGAGGTGAGGGCATTTTGCATAGGACCCCTCCATGGTTTACTTATTTCGATTCAGTACAAGAACTTGTGGATCACGCGTAAAACTTTTGGTTATTTTGCATCAAGGCCCTCGGATTTTTGGAAATTACACCTAGGCCCTTCCCAGGCGCGTCCCAGTCACGCGCCCTGGTGGGTTATTTTCAGGGATACCCCTGTGGGTCTTGTATTTTATATTTGATCCATTAAATGCAATATTCAGTTATAATATTTGTTGGAAAATTGCAACTGTGCCCCTGGGTGTTTTGATATTTGCGTATATACCCTTGCTAGGACATATATTTTTGCTTGCTTACTCTATTTATTTCACGCATCTTTTTAATTCGAAAAATTCCCAAAAATTTAACTTAAGCTCATGTTAGCTTGCATATTCACGCTATATTTTTGCATTGCATTTTTATTGCATCGTAATATTTATTAAAAATAAAAAACAAGCATTTTAGCTACTATCTATCTTTAAAAATACCAAAAAAATATTAAAACACCTTGAAAAATTCCAAAAAATTGCCTAAGTTCTATTTTATTCTATTCTAGTGTCAGTCCAAAAATCACTAAAAAATTCAAAACAAAAACCTTAAAAATTAGAAAATACCTAAAAACTTCAAAAAATTCTAAAAAATATAGAAAAATCTAAAAAATATAAACTCAGGTCTTATAGTTCCCTATTTCATTTTCTTTATTTTAAAATTAATTTGGGAAAATCTTGATATTGTTTGGTATTTTTCATTCCATTTTAATTTCGGTCAGTAATTAATTCACTGTTTTTCTTTATTTTGCCTTTTTAAAAATACCAAAAATATTCTGAAAAATACCCAAAAATCACAAAAACATTAAAAAAAGTAAAAAAAGACCAAAAATACTTTATTTCTTAATTTTTGACTATTTTCCCCTATTTTTATAAATAGATTAGCACCTCTTTCCTTATATTATATATATTCCAATATAGAAAAAGAAAATATAAAATATAAAATATAAAAAGAAAATATAAAATCAGAAAATTAAAAATCAAAATACAAAATTAAAAATTAAATAAATATAAAATCTAAAAAATTTAAAAACCCACAAAAACATTTACATTTGCATAGTGTAGACAATACATCACATTCACATACACACACACACACACTTGTTGATCTATCCTGCCTTGCTCCTTGTGTTCGAACTCTCTACGTACTTGTATCTATACATCTTTTATGTAGAGTTAAAAATAAATTTGACTCCACATTTGTCTGTCATTGTTTGATATTTGATTGTGGGTTCATTGTTGATTTTAGTTGGATTTCTGAGTGGTCGACACTTCGACTGAGTTCCCGCTTTGTATGGAACTTAAGACCGCAGAAATTTGGCTAAATCAAATGGCGCCATTGTCGGGGAGCAACAGCGAATAGATAATATTTTTGTCTGATTGTGTTTATTTGTCTGCATTATTGCTTGCTATTTCATCTCTCTTGATTTTGATATATACTTGTGAGCTTTCTAACCATTCTCTTTTCTTGTCTTCTTGTGAGGGACCGCGGAGCAAGGCGGATCGCCTAGGGGATCCGGTGCAACCTTGGGGAAGCGGAGTCGGCTTTCTTAGCCTAGCCGACAAGAGAGAGTAGGAGGAGTGAGAGAGAGTGTGTCAGATAGTTCTTCTTCATTTTTGTAAGAGAGAGACTTATTTGAATTTGTAATAATACAGGTACAGGGACACTCAGGACATTTCGGGCCTAATTTCCAGGTGTCTGTTCACCTGGGGGCTCACCGTGGATTTCATCGAGTTTCTCGCTGTCATTTGTCGGTTTTGATTTCTTTTTCATTTCTTTTGTGGATTGAGCCCTTAGTTCTAGGCTTTTGCTTGATCGATTAGATTAGGTCCAAACACCCTAATAACCATTGCATGTACCTATAGTGCGCATTTGGACTTAGTTTAATTAAACAGTTAATCATCATCTTTGATCTGCCACGTCGCGAGCTCATCCCGCCAAGCGCTTCTCCTGAACTCGATGTGTCGAGAGGAGGAGGGGTGAGCCTAGACCGGACTTTAGGATTGGAAATTGGTGGTTGACTTGTGGTTCTTAACGTTAACAATTGCCTGCTTAGGACGATTTCCGCTTGCATATCAGCATGTAGCTTAGGTTTAAAAATTTCTGCTTTGCATCCCGCATGGAGAGAGCTGGAGGCATTGTAAGTCATTCTATCTTTGCATTCATCATATAGGCACAAAGGTGAGATTTCCATCTTGGTGCCGACTTGCACGGCTTTTTCGACTCTTTTCTCCCTCTGTTTTTGGATCAAGTAGGAATCAAGAAAATACAAAAAACGTTAGGCGCTTGTTTGAATTGACTCAAAAGAAGCGATAACACCAAAAAATTAAAAAAGGGGCTGCTAAGAAAACTTTGACCTAAATAAAATTGGTAATTGGACTCATTGATTGGGGAGAGTAACACCCTCACTTGTCTTCAGGTTGCATGGGAAGGTCTCCTTTCAAGTGAGTTGAGCGACTTCGTAATGATTAGAGCCAAAAACCTAGCTTGTTGTTGCCTTGTGTATCGCCTGGATTTCCGAAGTATTGGCGCTACTATCGTACGTAGGCGAGTAGGGCTTGGTCATCAGTGGTGACTCACTATTGTGTGAGCATCGATCTTGTCCGAAGTACCGAGCATAGGCCACGCCTTCACGGGTGTGTCTGTCTCACCCTCTGCGTCCGAGTAGGGTTTTGCACGCTCACGGGTGATTCCGTTGCGAGCGAGATCCGAAGTATCGGTTTCGCCTATCGGCTTCCTCCCTCTTCTTCTTTGGCTGAGTAGGGATCCAGGAAGGGTTACAAGGACCTTAAAAAGCGCAAGCTATAGGTTACACAGGAGGAGGACAAGTACGGGAATACTTTTCCGGCAGTACTCTCGCTCCTATAGGCGTAGCGCTTTAAGGACTCATTACAAGATAAATTCCTAAATTCAAGATAAAAACTACAAAGATGAAAGCCGAACCTTTACGGCTTCATGTGTTGAGTTGGTGAATCCCCCTGTTTTGTGTTTGATTGCTAGTCACTTTTAGGTCAAGATCAAAAATGCTGCACACTTGTGCGCAATTTTGCCCCCTCTCTTCTTCATTTACTTCTACTCCTCTCAATAATCATGATGATGGGAAGGAGGTCTCTTAGGCCGACTTTGTCGGCACCGCTATCCAGCACTCCTCCTCATTCATCTAGGACGACCTTGGAGAGTCCAGACATACTCTCCGAACCTGAGTTCACTTCCACCCTATTCCCCCTAGACCACCCTTCTCATTCTCCTTCCATCAGTTCAAGAGTTTCATAATTTAGTGCATCATAGAGCTCAGAGCATTTGACGGCACCTGAGATGGGTTCTTTTGCTTTTTCGGAGAACCCATACATGGCTGACAGAGGAGAGCACCCTGATGAGCATGAGCACCCTCCATTCCTATTTGATCAAGCCGCCATCAATAATTCACTTCTAACATCCCTGGAGACAATGCAGAGACAGATCCGAGACCAGGGAGTCTTTATTGGTGACCTCATGAGAGAGATCGCACAGATGCGAGAGAACCAACCTAGGGGCGGTGGCGGTGGCGGTGGAGGTGACATACCAGTTGTAGAAAACGAGGGAGGAGAACCCAACCAAGAGAGGCCGCCACAGACAATCATGAGGGAATTACACAATCCAGCAACATCCCTCACTCATCAGTGGATCCGACTCCCTGCCATCCTTGGAGACTTCGAGCTTCGCCCGCACACCATCCAGCTACTTCCCAAATTTCACGGTCTGGCGACCGAAGAGCCACCTCCAAGAATTTGAAATGATCTGCAGCACAATCCACGACAGGCTGGTGATCGAGGATGCCATAAAGATGATCGCCTTCCCTTTCTCCTTGGTTGACAGAGCCGCGTACTGGCTCAAACATTTGGGGAGGTTCGTCGACACTTGGGTGATGAATCCGTGATTCATCGCCTTTATTCTTTCATTTTGGCTAAAATCCTTGGTAAAATGCATGTAAATATCTACTAATTCCGTTTAATTAACGTTCTAATCACAAATATTAATATTATATATTTAACACTTATTTTTACCAAAATAAAAGAATAAAGAGAAAAAGGAAAATAAAAATTAAAGAAGGATGTATATGTAATATACATACTGATCCTAACCCCGAGACCAGGTCAATATTGACCGGGTCGACAAAAGAAATAAGTAGGGGGAGATAAGGATCCTAACTTATAAAATTATTCAGAAAATAAAGACAAAAAAATGTAATTTACCCATTTTTCATAATGTAAATACTTCACCTATTTTATTTATCATCAAAACAACTTCAAATCAAAACATTTCTTTTACAAAAGATGTTCACAAAAATATGTAATATTTTATAAAAATATTAGAAAAATATTTCAGCGTAAAAATAAAATAACCGTAATGAACCGGAAAAGCCGTAAAAGCCGACTTCCGAGGTTCATAACTATTTATAGAAAACTCCAAATTGACCAAACTCACTTTTAAAATCCGTTTTGTATATAATACTATTTATTAAAAATATCAGAAAAATAATCGGATAAAACCGGTGAGTTGCGGCTTTTTGGACCCGTTGTCTATTTGTACTATATGTATAGACTTTCGGGATTTTTAATTAAATAACCGTAAACCGTATTAACTTAATTCTTTTTCCTAAAATCATCTAAAATTGTATATAAAAATATAAAAATAAAAATAAATTAAAATACCGAAAAAATCCGGAGGCCCGAAACCGCTACTTTTTTCGTCCGGGCCTCATAGCTCGGCCGTATGAGCTTCGAAATTAGCAAACTCTGTCCCTAAAATTATATTTTTCAATTATCTACAAAATGACACTAGTTTCGCTAAAATCGGAGTTAATGCGAAAAATACGGTTTTCGGGGTCCGTATTGATATATTTGTACAATAAGCAATAACTTATATTATTATTTAATAAATTAACCCTTTATTTTTACTTAAAAATAAATAATACTTTATTTATTTAAATTATTTATTTAAATTATTTATTTAAATTATTTATTTAATTTATTACTTTAATTAATTATGAGGTGTACCTACATTATTCATTTATTTAATATCTATATGTGATATATAACTCCCTTGTCTATATCTCTGTTTTGTCTTATTCATTTAATTTATTTCTCTTTCTTCCCTGCCATGTGTCAACCTCTCATTGGTTTTCTCTCTCTCTCTCCACCTTTTCCCAATTTTATTCCCCATCTTCTTCTTCCTCTCGTAACTCCCTCTTCTCCTTCCTCCCGATGCTTCTCCTCCATCTCATCCTCCGCCATCGGCCAACGGCTGGTTGTTGGGAGCCGTTTGCCGGTACGCCAACCGACTCTCCTTTTCCCGAACTCCGTCTAGGTTCTTCCTCGCCGGATTTCCGTCCAGGTTCATCGAATCTAGACCTTCCTCAACCTAACTAACTCCAGTGACGCCACCCACCGCCGGTGACGGGATCCGGCAACGTGCTCCCCAAGTATCTTCATCTTCCCTGATTCCCGTCCAGATTCATCCTCCACC
This sequence comes from Ottelia alismoides, assembly GCA_037367405.1. Taxonomy (NCBI): domain Eukaryota; kingdom Viridiplantae; phylum Streptophyta; class Magnoliopsida; order Alismatales; family Hydrocharitaceae; genus Ottelia; species Ottelia alismoides. Next base: position 41,922 of record JAZKJV010002793.1, on the reverse strand, counting down.
TCCGTCTATAAATAGGTCGTCAACCCCCTTGAACTGGGGCATCCGCCATTTACACCATCTCCAATCAGTGAGCTCCGAGAGAAAGGCGAGGGAGTGACAGTGTCTCGCCGTCTGCCGTTGAGCGAGATCGGAAGGGTGAGCGCGAGATCACCGCCGCCGAGGTGCTGCACCGCCGCACGTCGTTGCTGCGAAGCCTCCGCATGCGCCGAGCGTAGAGGCCATCATCCAGGAGCTCCGCCCGTGCTCCTCCACAGGCGCACCTTCCGCCGATCTCTGATTTCCTATCCGTGTTTCATTCCCAGGCAAGTTCATCTCCTCCTCTCTCTATCTCTCTCTGATCTCCTTCATCTCTTCTATTCCTAACCCCTATATTCTTCTCTCAATCCATCTATTCTCTATTTTTTTTTACAAATCAGCAAATTTTAGTCGAATCCATCGCCGATTTCACCGTCACCTCATCAATTCACTTCCGTTCCTCCACCCGTACACATCCAGGTTAGCATCCTCCTCCTCGTTCTTATTCTCCCCTCTCTGTTTCTATTTCTCCCCTCGCTGCCTCTCTATTCGCCTTATTTTCTCTCTAAATCATGACTCAAATCCATTTTCCATCATCGAATTTCACATCCACTTTTGTTTCCTATTTTCCTATTTTATTCTACACATCCACACTCCATTCATTCCTCAGCAGCGACTCATCCTCCAATCATTCACAAACGCTGGAGACCTTCATCCAATCCCCTTAGATTTAACACAGGTCGAGGCTTCCAATTCCTCGAGCCTTCAATTTCCATTTGCAGGTTATCGCTGCTCTCTGAATATATCACTCTGCGATAGGAACACAGCAAATTATCTGGGAACAGACTCGTAGTAATCACATGGAAACGAATATTAGATCCATTTCCACCATAGCGTGCGGGAGGACTTCGCGAGAAATATAAACTCATCAGATTCGCACATATACTATTCCGAAGCTCTTCAACAGATCATTTTTCATCGATCATATCCGCTGTGTTCACCCGAAGACTCTGCCGCCGAACTCCACCGCTCTCGAGCACCTCCGCCGTGCATGAAGAAACTCATCGCCGGCATACATCGCGGATTGGAGAAGAATCGAATCGAAAACGACCGCCTTTGAGCTTAGCCGCTCGAACTGTCATCTCCGCCTCGAGAACGCGTGAAGAACAAGCACCATCTCATATCCGCAGATTGAGAACAAATTTGAGGACATTCCGTTGAGAATCCACGCGCCGTGATCGAAGTGCACCAATTGCCCACCGCTTAATTTCATAAGCGGCGCATGAGCGTCGTGCGTGCAAGGTGATTTTTTTGACGAAATTGCAGGTTGCTCCCTGGTGATCTTAACTGGGTACAGATCCAGGAGGAAGAGGAAGCACAACTGGTTATAATTCTGATCTTTTTGCGCCTTTGCCCTTGTTAATCGTGCTATTCACAAGCAGGTCCTTGCCAGGCTGGAGACCACGTGCAAGTCACGAGTTTTCCGGTGAATTTTTGTGCGAAAAGCCCTCAGACTCTGCCTATCTCAAACAGGACCAGATTGAGCTGCTCACGTGGCACAGCACGCGTATACTTGGAACTTTTGCGTGCATCCCCTCGTACTCCTGATTATTGCATTTCACGTCTATCTTTCCTATTATTACACTTATACCCCTGTAACCTGTATATACAACCCTATACATATCAAAACACCTTAAAAATGTCAAAATACTTTTAAAAGCTAATAAAAGTTGTAATAGTATATTTCATTATATTTTGCATAATAAACTCAAAAGAAAATAAAAAAAATTAAATAATAAACCAATAAAAAATACAAATACACAAAAATTGATAAAAACTTGTGAAATTCATAATTAACTCAAGAAAAATCCCCTAAAAACGCACAATATATCATTTTGAAGGGAATTTCATCTACTTTCTACAGAAAATACAATAAAAATATTTTCGCATTATTTTCACCCTTAAAAATTACAAAAACGTCACTGTTTTCAATAAAAAAATACATTCTTCACCTCAAAAGTAAACCAAATACCATAAAAAGTTTAAAAACCCTTCTAAAAACCCATAAAAACATTAAAAACATTAAACACATAAAAATAAAAAAAATAAAATCAAATAAAAAAACATTTTCTAATAATAAAAAATCATAAAATAATTAAAAATTACAAAATCAATATAAAATCAACTAAAAATTCAGAAAAAATCTTTAAAACAAAATAAAAATTAGGAGACTATTTCGCCTAAGCTTTCTTCTTCGATTACCCCTAGTTCTAAACAGTTTGCCTCCCTGAGTTCGACACTCCCGTACAATCACTATACACATTTGTTTAGGAGTATAAAAAAATAAAAGAAGATTAATTCATGTTAATCTTTTCTGACAAAATTCACCTGGTCGATACAACGACCGAAATCTTCTTTCTCTGATTTCTTCGCAGGGATTCGAGAAGCTGACCAGGTGGTGTTTTTCAGATGAACCGCAGAAGGTGGATTCCCTTCAATGTGTGCCACTCGGGAGTGCTGGTGATATGTAGGTGGCTTCGTCTGGTTGTATACTCGAGTCTGAGACATAGTGGTGTAGTTCTCTGCCATTTTCTCATAAATGGCCCAGACTCGATCTTCGTGCATCGAAAAATATGATCCACCACAAGCTGTGTTCACCAGTCCCTGTAACTCCGGTGTCAGCCTGCTAAAGAAACTCTGTACAAGAGTGGGCTTAGAAAGGTCATGATGGGGACACCGGTCAATGAGCTCTCTGAAACGATCCCATGCCTCGTGGAACTGCTCGTTCCCGATCATGGTGAAATTACTTATCATGGCTCTAGCAGCATTTGTTCGACCGAGAGGGTAATATTTGTTCAGATAAGCGGTTCTCAGCTCCTCCCAGGTCAATGAGCTCAGATCCATCTATCTATCACGCAAACTTTTTGTCTTTGAAAACAATCAGTACTGTGTGTGAAAAGTTTTAGCTCTTCCCGCTCTAAAGAAACGGAGGAACCACCCATACAGCTACACACTCTCATTGGGCCCTTATCCAGCAGCTCAGTCCTCGAGGAGGGAGGTATTTCCTTCTGAGGTCAGGTCGTGCTATGTCCACAATCGAGTAAGAGAGAAGGTAGAAGAAGGAGAAGAGAACTGGAGTGTGATCAGTGTAATCACATCTCCGGTGAAGCCTGGCCAGTTTAGCCAAGTCTCCACGAAGACATGCTGGCTTTTCTGAAGCTCGGACCATTGTGGTCATTTTTGGAATTTGGTGTATTTGGCTTCTTTGCTAGTAATGATTGTTGCACTGCATCGGTCTTTTGTGCCCCGACGGATATAGCATCTTTTCATTCCGCCCATTTTTTAGGGTCTTGGAAAAATTGTGCCAGCAGATCCTTCCCTCATCCGAAGCTTTATTTCAACCCCAATCTCTCCCGTCTTTAGACATCACCACCGCCAGATAAGGATGGAAACGCACCACCGAAATGGATTGCCCTTTGCAACCCCAGGCAGGTCGAGCTAAGTGCAGAGTGCTTGAGTTCAAAATTGATTCAAATGGAGAAGAGTTCAACGGATGACGCCAGGTGTCCTACTTAGGCACTTTCAAGTTGAATTCCGAACACGGTCTCATGGAACCCAAAGAATTAAGTCTGAAAGACCTGAAGAGTCTCAATTCCCGTTCCTAACAAAGTCCCTTTAGAATTAAGTGGATTAAGTCCTAAACCAAGCTCCATCTCTCGGACTTAGATCCATGCGGTTCAAGAATCAAACTTGTTCTGAAAAATGCTAATGAATGCAACAATTTTTTTTATGAAGTGAATTTTTTCAGCTTAAATGCTTTAAGTGATTTTTAAAGAATTTTGCAAATTTTTATTGGATTTTAAAACTTTTCAATTTTTAGGGGTCTTTTTGTAAAAGTTAGTAGATTAATTCGATTTATGCAAATTTTACACGGATTTTTGTGTATTTTACAAAGGATTTTATACAAGTTTTATATACAAGTTATACGGCTTTTATACATGATTTTTCAAGGATTTTATTTTTCAAATTTTTAAGGATTTTATCCAAGAATTTTACAACTTTTTTTATCTACAATTTTTAAGCCATTTTTTATAAAATATTTTTACGGTTTTCTTGCGGCTTTTAAAAACCCAAAATATAAACCCATACTTTTAAGAAGCCTTAATATTAAAAATACGAGAAAGTACGAGTTATGGCTTCTAAAGTATACATAGCATATATATACGACACCCCCCTATACTTAGCGTGAACTATGTCCTCATAGTGACCAAAGAAGCGGCAAAGGAAGACATAACTCGGGCTAAGTATAGATCGGTGAAAAGAATCTATACTACTATGACTCAAAAAAAATAACGAATGAATGAATAGAAATCGATCATCTCCTCTATGCCAAGGATCAAGTGATCCTAAGGATAGCAGACTCAAAACCGAAGATGATCGAGGTTAAGAGAATGTACACAGCTCAACGGCTCGGCTTATCCCCCCTATACTTAGGGTAAAATATCCCTAAGTATAGAGACGAAAATCAAAAGATGAGGGACAAGCGAGGGAGCAGACGAGACAAAAACTGACAACGATCAAAAGCCGAAATGAGTGAGATCACACCCCCTATACTTAGGGTAAAGCACACCCTAAGTATAAGCAACAACAGAGGTGATCGAACATGGCGACGAACAACACTGTGTCTACACAGCACAATCCACGACAGGCTGGTGACTGAGGACGCCATAAAGATGATCGCCTTCCCTTTCTCCTTGGTTGACAGAGCCGCGTACTAGCTCAAATATTTGGGGAGGTTCGTCGACACTTGGGCAGATCTCCGGACCGTATACTTGAACAAGTATTACCCTCTCAGCCGGACGAACGTAGCTAGAGCTATGATCAACAATTGTGTCATGTCCCCTAATAAACAGTTTCATGAAGCTTGGGATCGATTCAGAGAGCTCATCAACCGGTGTCCACATCACGATATATCCAAGCCCAATCTGGTGTAGAGTTTCTTTTGTGGGATAACACCAGAGCTGCAGGGGCTTGTTAATGCCTCTTGTGGTGGGTCGTATTTTCTAAGGGTGAAGACGATGTTTGGGCCATCTATGAAGGGATGGCAGAAAACTCAACTGTTATGGCCCAAGCCCGCGTCTACACACAACAGAAGCCCCCGCAAGGAGCAGGATCATTTCAGAGGATCGCCCGCATCGATGCCGGTCCTCACACTCCGTCGGCAGCCGTAGCCCAAACTGAATCAGCCGCAACCAACATGGGCATCATCAGTGAGAAGTTGGACCGTCTCGAGATCCTCGAGAAGAAGCAGATGCAAGGCTTGGTCCAGATAGACCAGATTACCAAGACTATGAGTGACCTGAAGACGCAGATTCTGTGCGTCCAGGAGGCACAAATGTCTACTCAGCAACCTCCCAGGTCACGAGCTGATCCTAGCAATAGCAGCTCCAATCAGCCCTCTGCCTCGTACCGCCAGGTCAACCACATTCAGGCAGAGTCGGTTCCGTTGCTACAGTACTACCCATCGCAGCCGCCATCTCAGGACACTCAGATGGTGGTCTATCAGCCGGAGCAGCCACTGGCAGTTCTTCCTCCACCATCCTTTGAGCAGAAGCCATTGATGGAAGTCAATGGGATTTGGTATGACCAGTACCCACAACCCGGGATTCGTCGCGATCACCCCGGATTCCGTTGGGGAAACGGTGGTACTTCATCCCAGCAGCAGCCTCCAGTTCAAGGACAACAGAACAGCCAGCCACAGCAGCAGCAGCAGCCCCAGTATGCCCACCAACCGCAACACCAGCATGGTCCTCGTCCCACCTATCAGGGACAGCAGTGGAGGCAGCGTCAGCAGCCTCAATAATCATACTCCCATCCTCCCCAGCATTACCCTCACCAGCAGCAGCAACAGCCTCATTTCCAGCAGGGAAACTCGTCTGGTTCTCAGGCCCCCGCTTTTGAGAACCCAGTTCTAGATGACCTTGCCCGCTTGCTCTCCGAACAGCGAGCATCCTTCCGGCAAGAAATGGATGAGTTCCAGCAGGAGATGAGGGAAATCATCTAGGGCAAAGCCGCCATACCAGCTCAGATTGAATCAAACCCGAACAAACTGAAAAGGAAGTCTGAGCAGGTAGAGTTTACAGAGGATACCTCTCCTAGTGATTATTTGAGTGATGTGTCTTCTTCTTTGTATGATGCTGATTTTGTGACTACTAGGAGCGGTAGGATGCCAGCCGACGGCGCCTCATCTCAGAGACAGCCACAAGCAGAATCAGGAGCGCCAGATGAGCAGAGTAGCGGTGCTGATGCCGCTAATGAGGATGTTGAAGACGGTGGTGCTGATGCCACCAATGATGGAGATCCGGACGATGGTACTGAGGCCGTCGTGATACCAAATGCAGACGGTGGTGCTGAAGCCACCATTTTGGATGCAGAGCCAGAGCGTGGTGTTGATGTCGTGAAGACAGGTGACGGCGGTGGTACTGAGGCCACCACATCTACTTTTGTTGAGCTTCCTTCTGTGGTGTTACCACTTTTGTATCTATGGACTGTGGTAATGAAAAAAACAAAAATATGAATAAAGGAAAGGTTTCTGTTCACATTTCAGATCCATATGTGTTGAATGATGATCATAGTATGGATTCTATTCCTTCACAGGCGCAGGAACCTCGTCCTAGTCCTCCATCTGAGGAGGCCCCCACTATCCCCTTCCCCAAAGCACTCCGCAGGGCGAAGGGAAATAAAAAAGAAAATCCAAAAAAGGACCAACAGGTAGAGTTCAGCAACCAGATGATTGACAGATTTTACATTCAGCTGACTCTATAGGAAGTACTTGAGCACATCCCCCTCTTCAAAAAGAACTTGAAAGAGAAGACTACAGTCCGCAGGAAGAGGAGGAACCACAGAGATCAGATCCATGTGCTCACTCATTCCACTTGCTGCACCATGCAGAACAAACTGACAGCCAAGAGACCAGATACAGGAGCTCCCTATGTCAAATGCGAGATTCAGGATCAGCAGTTTGATCGTACTCTATTAGACAACAGCTCTTCGATTAACCTTCTTCCGGCAGCCTTACTCGACCGATTCGAGTTTGGTCCTCTTCTTAGGAGCAGGACAGTCCTTCAGTTTGCTGATAGGTCGACTAAGAGGCTGAAGGGGATGTTGAGAGACGTGGTCGTTACCATTCAGGGCCTGAAATTCCCCGTGGACTTTGTTGTATTGGATATGGAGATCCCAGAGGCGGTAACCGATGCCCCCATCATACTTGGATGCCCATTCTTGGCCACAGCCAAGGCGGTGACCGATCATGATAGCGTGAAGGTGTGTTTTCGCGTAGAGGGCAAAAGCATACAAATAGAGACGATCGAGGAAACCAAAGCCAGAGAACTAGAATGCTCGGAGCAGTCCAGCGAAGCCGCACAGATGATAGAGGAAGAGATAGACATCCACCAGGAGTGTGATTTTGTGATGACAGATGATGAATCCAACTGGACAGATCCTATAGCACAGACCCTCGCCTTGCCTACAGATTCACCATACTTAAAGCTTATGGCAGTCGAGAGCCTGGAGAGCACACCCCTGGACGAGGATACTGTTGAGGCTGACAGTGTCGGGACGAGTGGTGCTGATGATTTTCAATCTTGTTCATCTACTTCAGATCCCTCGGATTCAGACATTGTTTGGGATGACTTTGATGAATATTTGTCGTGTCTGATTCCTTCTGAGCCGACAACTAGGATGGAGTACGAGCCAGTGCAGTTTATTGATGATTCAGCAGGCTTCCCTTCGTCAGATTTCAGGCAGAACGAGAGTTCTCCCATGCAGACCTGGTCGCCTTCACACAGACATATCAGAAGCCAGATCTGCCACCTCCTAGTTGTCCAGAACTGAAGTCTTTGCCGCAGTCGCTGAAGTATAGATTCCTTGCGGGTGAGCCAAACATGCACCCAGTCATTATCTCAGCAGGTTTGACTGGAGAACAAGAATCTCGTCTGATGGAGGTTCTTGAAAGAAACCGCAAGGCGATAGGTTGGAGTATATCTGATCTCCAGGGGATTAGTCTGGCTCTGTGCTCCCACCACATCTATCTTGAGGATGACGCTAGGCCGTCGTGTGAGTTCCAGCGACGGCTGAACCCGAATCTTCGAGATGTGGTCATGAAAGAAATATCAAAGTGGTGGAGCGCTGATTTTATCTACCCCATCTCCGACTCCAAGTGGGTTAGTCCATTACATGTGGTACCCAAGAAGACGGGTATCACTACAGTTGTGAATGAGTCTAGAGAGGAGATCGCTACCCGAGTACCCACTTCTTGGAGGGTCTGTGTGGACTACAGACAATTGAATGAGGTTACCAAGAAGGTTCATTTCCCGCTACCAGTCATTGATCAGATTATCGAGTGGCTAGCTGGGAAGAGTCATTACTATTTTCTTGACGGGTACTCCGGTTATAATCAAGTGGCCATTGCGCCCGAAGACCAGGAGAAAACGACATTCACCTGTCCGTTTGGGACGTATGCTTTCAGACAGATGCCCTTTGGTCTATGTAACGCTCCGACGACATTCCAAAGGTGCATGTTGTCCATATTCTCGGATATGGTGGGTGACTGTTTAGAGGTCTTCATGGATGACTTCTCGGTCTATGGCGATGGGTTCGATGCTTGTCTTGATTGCCTAGACTGTGTGCTTCAGCGTTGTATCGAGGTCAATCTTGTCTTATCTTGGGAGAAGAGTCACTTCATGGTGACTCAAGGGACGGTCCTTGGTCATATCATCTCCAACAGGGGCATGGAGATCGATCCGGCCAAGGTGGATATCATTAGAAAACTCAATCCACCGTCCAATCTGCGTCAATTGCGGTCTTTTCTGGGGCATGTCGGTTTCTACCGACGATTTATTCAGGACTTCAGTCGTATTGCCCGACCACTTACTGATCTGCTGATAAAAGACACCGAGTTCATTGTCGATGATAAGTGTCTGGCGTCTTTTGAGACTCTTAAGAGTATGGTTGTTTCGGCTCCTGTCCTTCAGCCACCCGATTGGTCTCTCCCATTCGAGATCATGACGGACGCTTCTGATTTTGCTGTTGGGGTTGTGCTTTGACAGAGGAGGGATGGATTGCCATTTGCCATTCACTAGCCAGCCGGACTTTGGATGCCGCTCAGCGGAATTATACTGTGACAGAGAAAGAGATGCTGGACGTAGTCTTTGCTTTGGATAAGTACAGATCTTATATTCTCGGATCTAGAGTGACAATTTATATAGATCACACCGTCATCCGGTACTTAATGGCCAAGAAGGATGCCAAAGCACGCCTTACCAGATGGATCCTTCTGCTCCAGGAATTTGATATTGAGATTAAGGATAAGCCTGGAGTCAAGAATGTGGTAGCGGATCATCTCTCCCGATTGGAGAACCTTGAGGAATCTGAGCCCAACGCACCTATCACAGAGATGTTTCTAGATGAGGCGATCTTCGCTATCACCTCACTCCCATGGTATGCCGACATTGTGAACTATCTTGTTGCCAAGACAGTCCTACAAGGTTGGCCCAGGCAGAAACTCGAGACCTTCCTGGCGAAGGCCAAGTTTTACCATTGGGAGGATCCCGTCCTTTATCATGAAGGAAGGGACAACATCTGGAGGAGATGCATTCCTCAAGAAGAGCAGCATAGCGTCCTCACATACCGCCACAAGCTTGAGGCAGGAGGACATCAATCTGAGAAAAGGACAGCACAGAAGGTGCTTCAATCTGGCCTATGGTGGCCTACTCTCTTCAAGGATTCAGATGAGTTCGTGAGGAGATGTACTGACTGTCAGAAAATAGGAACCTGCGGACAGAGAGACATGATGCCCATGCAACCCATTCACTTTTGTGAGGTTTTTGATGCATGGGGGATTGATTTCATGGGCCCATTTCCTAAGAGTCTGGGATTTGAGCACATTTTGCTCGTTGTAGATTATGTCAGCCGATGGGTTGAGGTCATCCCCGCCCGAGCCGCAGATGCTAAAACCATGTGCAAATTTTTGAGGAAAAATATCATTTTACAGTTTAGGGTACCTAGAGTCGTGATTTCAGATGGGGGGTCTCACTTCATCAATGACAAGGTTAGGGCCCTTGCAGACGAGTTTGGCATTGATCATCGGGTTGCCACACCATATCAACCTCAGACTAATGGTCTTGCTGAAGTATCGAACCGGGAGATAAAGACTATCTTACAGAAGGTTGTTCGCCCAGACCGAAAGGATTGGTCACAACTTTTGGACTCGATCTTGTGGGCTTATCGGACTTCCTTCAAGAATCCTTTAGGGACATCTCCTTTTTGTCTCGTCTATGGCAAGCCGTGCCATCTTCCTGTGGAAATCAAGCATAAGTCACTCTGGGCAGTCACTGAGCTATTATTGGATCCCGAGAGTATAGGAGATCAGAGGAGAGCAGAGTTGGCAGCCCTGGAGGAACTGATAGATACATCCTTTTCTAGCAGCCTACAGTACAAGGAGAAAGTGAAAACATGGCACGATTCTCACATCAGACATAAACAGTTTGAGCCATATCAGCGCGTATGGCTATTTGATTCTAGGCTGAAATTATTTCCAGGAAAATTGCAGAGCAAGTGGAAAGGTCCCTATGTGGTCAGGAAGGTACATGACAATGGCAGTATTGACATATCTGAACCGTCATCTTCCTCTACCTTCCGTGTTAATGGTCAGCGCCTGAAATTATATCTAGATCACGATCCGCCGACCATTGACGTTGCCCCAATTCTTCTGGTATGAGATGTGTTCTTTGACTCATATCATCTGCATCTCATACATGGTGATCACTTCCATTTTCCGTTGTACAGATCATCTATCTATATAATGCTTTCATCTGTTGATTTCTTTTCTTATTTTCTTATTTTCTTCTTTTCCTTTTCCATTTTTTTATCTACCAAAAAGGTGTCACCCCTTGAAGACAGTTTTCTGTACTTAGGGCGTACTTTGTCCTAAGTATAGGGGGGTGTGCACCCCGAGTTTTTCATTCATTTCGATCCTCTCCATTGTCTCCTCTTCTTGTCTATACTTAGGGATATCTGACCCTAAGTATAGGGGGAGACAGTCTGAGTACGATCTATTCATTCCCACCCTTGACCCTCCCTGTGTTGTGTACAGTCTGCTATACTTAGGATTATTTGATCCTAAGTATAGGGGGGACAGTCAACTTCTCATTGGTTCATTTATTTTTTCTTTGGACTTGCCTATACTTACTACGAGTTATGTCTTCTCTTTTCTCTCCGATCTATGAGGACATAGCTCAAGCTAAGTATAGGGGAGTCGTATATACTATGTATATACTTTAGCCATAACTCGTACGTTCGTATTTTTCTTAAATAATATGGCTAATAATTCTTTAAAATTCATTAAAATCCATAATAAAAAGATGTGATTATTCCTCAAATTCTTTTTGTATATACGGATTAATAAATCGGGTGAAAATGTTTTTTGTAAAATGTTTGAAAAATAGTTTGAAAATCTTTGTGAACAATTATTGAAAACTATTTTGAAAATATTTTGTTACATGTTTTCAACCTGTGTAAAAATGTGTGGTTTGTAAAAATTTATTTTCTTTGTGTGAATTAAAATGTTTGAAAATGATTTGCAAATGGTTTGAAAAATGGTTGCAAAGATATTTTGAAAAATCTATATATATTGTTTGAAAAAAAACCTTTGCAAAAGGATTTTCAAATGTGTGTGCATGTGTGTAAAATGCTTGTACAAATTATTTTGGACTATAGTTTTCAAAAATTGTTTGAAAAACCTGTGTCAAATAAGTTTGAGGAATACAGACATCACACCTAAAATCCATTATTTGCATATATGTATAAAATTGATCACTTACCCTGTAAATTCTTAAAATCCATTTCTTGTATATATAAGAAGCATGCCCGTGTACATATCTTTCACCTAGTTTGCAGCCAAAAAATCTTTTTGTTTTCAAAAATCTCAAAACATTTGCAAATTAAAATCCAAAAACATTTGAAAAATCTTTTTAAAAAATACAAAAAAATGCATATGCATCATCATCATCATCTTTTCAAAAATCCATAAAAAGTTCAAAATCTTTGAAAATTGCGTCACAAAAATATTTTCTGCATCGCATTGCATAGCATGAGCATTTTTCGGATTGAGTTTGATAGTTGAACAAGTCTAAATAAAATCCGGAGATTGGAGCTTGATTGGACCTTAAAATCTACCTAATAACAGGAACCTTATAGGAACTGGGTTTGAGGTACTTCAGGTCTAGTTGACTTAATTCTTTGAGGATTACGTGACTTGGTTCAATGGATTCTTGACTGCCTAAGTAGAGTATTTCGGAACAAACGCACGACTATTGTTGATAATGACCTTACTTGGACACCTGCACCTTTCACATGGCTCAACTCTGTTGGAGTGGTGAGGGGATTGGATTTGCCGGTATGAGACGCACACAAGTGGAAACATTTGTCCTCCTCTAGGGAGGGAAGTGCACCCCAACCCGTCCAGTGATGAGGAAGTCTAAAGACAGGAGAGTGTGGGTTGCAATAAAGCTCCAAAGAGGGATAGTCTACTGGCTCAAGAGGAAAAATTCCTTATGTAAATGCTGCTGTGAATAGTACTTCAAAAAAAATGTCCAGGCCTGTACAAAGATAAAATGCCTGCAAAGTATGTACAAATGTTGTAAAGTCAATAAGCAAGCTTGAGTTCCAAAGTCAAATATGTGAGCCTGCAGCTGGATGACTTGACTACACTGGTCTTGCATCCTAGGATAGGTAGCTACACTGGCTACCATCCATTCTTCTCTTCATCCCCTCCTCTTGAGATGGTTGCCACTTGAACTTAGAAGGGAATACCCCGCTCCTCGAGGATGGAGTAATTGGATTGGGGAATCATTGGGTTGTCATACTGGAGAAGTCAGTCTCTTTGTCATTCTAGTTGGGGAGAGCCACCATCACTTACACTGTACGAGTCAGATTCATAGTCATAAGAGTTTGCGTATGAGTTGAGATATTTCTGACCTGGCTATTGAGGAGACTTGAACAGAGTTTTGGGATTCTCAGGGACTGTTGGATTTCAAATTCGGTTCTCAATAAGGTTCTGCCCGTACTAAAATTTCAAAGGTCCGACTTAAGCTCCAAACTTTGATTTTGTGAAGACAGGTTTGATTATTAAATTAAATCCACTTTCTTCTTTTTCTTTTCTTTCTTTTTCTTTTTGCACTTATTGCATAAGTGTTTGCTAGGGACTAGCAAAGGTAAAGTATAGGGGGATGATGAATCCACATTTCATCATCTTTATTCTATCATTTTGGCCTCAAAAACCCTAGTAAATGTGTGTAAATACCCTAAATTAGAGCATATTAGCATTCATGCATGCGCATGTAATTAGTGTATAAAATACTGTAATTAAAGCCAAAATTATAGAATAAATAAAAGAAAAGAAAAGGAATAAAATATTGTAAATATTTTATGACCCGAAACCCCGAGACCTAGGCATCTTGATGAATAGGTCGACAAGGAATAAAGTAGGGGGAGATAAGGGTCTAAATACAGTCAAAATACCTATTCTTTTTAATGCATTCTTTATTCATTTTGGGATCTATTTTTGGTTCCACTTTTTATACATCAAATAAAAAAACTTTGTACATGAAAGTTGTAGATAATTAAATAAAAAAAATACAAAATTGATTTTCACTGAGAAATAATGTACAAATAAAAAGTGATGGTTTGAATAAAAATCCAGAATCCCAACTTCCCAGACCAGTATCTCACATATGAAAACTCCAAATGCAGCAAACTCACCTCAATTGTATATAGAATAAAATAAGCTATTTAATGGTGGTGGCTTTGCATTTGGCGGAGCTACGGTTCGAAAGTTGAGTTTTGGACCCATATTGTATACTTGTACAGATTAAAATAATCATTTTATTATTTATTCATTATTTTTATATTTTTATATTTTTATAATTTTGTAAATATTATTTACAATATATTTGTACATTAAAATCAGAATAAAAACATAAAAGAAATACAAAATAAAATACATATATATATAAAACACATAGGTATAGTACCTATAATTATACCTATATAACACATACTTGTATTTTATTAAATATACAAAACACATCAATAAAATAAAATAAAAATATAATTAAGTGTATAAAAGTATTTATAATTTCATAAAATAATAAACATAATTAAAGAAATTAAAAATACTAAATAAAAAATACTAAAATATATAGGTATTATACCTATAAAGGGTATAAAAGTAAACTTGTAAAAATATACCTCATAAAAATAATTAAAAATCAGAATAAAATACTACATAAAATAATTAATATTTTTTATTTTATAACCAAAATTAATTCGACCATTTTATATTTTTAATTGAATTAACAAAATCATTTTCCAGGGTTTTTCCTGGTTGGTCCACGTGGACCAACCAGGTGCAAACCCTAGTTGACCCCAGTCAACTAGGCGTCCTTCACCCCTGTAGCCCTTGTCAGACTAGCCTTTGACCTGTTTTCTCGTCTTTTTCGAGGGTGTATCTTGCACTTTCCTGGGATGATTCCTTCTGCATTTTTTCGCCTCGATCATTGCTGATTCACGCCCAAGTGAATTCTTGGGCTTTGGATCTTTGTGTGAGGCGTTGTTCCTCGTTCTTTGGAGTGCCCCAGTCATCGAGTCAAACCACATAAGAATGGAGCCCGACCTTTCGTTTGAATTTTCGAACCCCTCATTCCATAGGTTAGCTACCATCATCGTGCCCTAAGGCTTCGGGAAGGTGACAGCTTCCTCGCGAGCCCTTCGGGTGGGTCGAGCGTCGCCTGAGGAGGCTCCACGACCTCCTCCTTTGCCGGCATCGAGGCACTCCTTTCCCTCCGGTCCCCACCGTCGAGGTAGCCATTAACCCCCTTTATTTTCGTTGCATTTTGTTCGCCATAGCTTTAGGATCAAAAGCCCTATAAATTTTGTGTTCCATCGATCAAATCAACCAATCAGACCCCCTCACCGGAGTGCTCCTCCGGCCGAGCTCTGCCCCATCGCTTTGCGCCACCACTCTGCCTCCGCGGGACCCAGGCACTTTGCCCTGGGTTCTTTCACGCCTTTTTGCAGGTCAACGGACTTTGACTCGAGCCTGGGGCTCATTTTGCGTCTCGCCGGAGCTCAGGGGAGCTTCCCAGCTCCGCCGCCCTCCACAGCAAGCCTCGGCCTTCGCCGAGGTATTTTGAAGCCCTCAGGAGATATAGGAAGACCAGAGGAGGCTCCAGTCTCATTTTGAAGCCCAGAAGTCCACCGGAGAAGGAGCAGGACCTCGAAGAACCTCGCCTTGCCGGCATTCCTCCACGGTTCTTGCTACGGTCTTCGCAGCCGTCAGATCGAGGTGGAGCCCCAGTTCGCACAGCCGTCATTGGATTCGCCTCGTCACCAGCCGTTCAATCATCATCGCGGATCTAATCATGGCCCTTCATCGCCGAAGCATCATCGGTCGTCCAACGCCTGCCACGTGTCAAGTGAATCGCCTTCAGCCGTTGGATAGCGCGCTTGGGGTATTTTGCAACTTTCACCCCATGCATTTTGGTATTTTAATATCTAGTCCCGAAACTTTCATAGGTAGTTTTAAAAGCTTTGTAATATTTATAAAAAGAACCCTGAACTTTTCCTATTTGCATTTTAGTCCTGGCCACACCTCACGTGACCAGTACACGTGAGGTGAGGGGCATTTTGCACAGGACCTCTCCAGGGTTTACTTATTTCGACAGTAAAAGAACTTGTGGATCACGTGTAAAAATTTTGGTTATTTTGCATCAAGGCCCTCGGATTTTTGGAAATTACACTTAGGCCCTTCCCAAGCGCGTGCTAGTCATGTGCCCTAGTGGGTTATTTGCAGGGATACCCCTGTGGGTCTTGTATTTTATATTTGGTCCATTAAATGCAATATTCAGTTATAATTTTTGTTGGAAAATTGCAACTGCGCCCCTGGATGTTTTGATATTTGCGTATATACCCCTGTCAGGCCATATATTTTTGCTTGCTTACTCTATTTATTTCACGCATCTTTTTAATTCGAAAAATTCCCAAAATTTTAACTTAAGCTCATGTTAGCTTGCATATTCACGCCATATTTTTCATTGCATTTTTATTGCATCTTAATATTTATTAAAAATCAAAACATGCATTTTAGTCATTGTCTATCTTAGAAAATACCAAAAAATAATAAAACACCTTGAAAATTCCAAAAATATTGCCTAAGGTCTATTTTATTCTATTCTAGTGTCAGTCCAAAATTCACTAAAAAATTTAAAACAAAAACCTTAAAAATTAGAAAATACTTAAAAACTTCAAAAAATTCTAAAAAATCATAGAAAAATCTAGAAAATATAAACTCAGGTCCTGTAGGTTCCCTATTTTATTCTCTTTATTTTAAAATTAATTTGGGAAAATTTTGATATCGTTTGGTGTTTTTCATTACCATTTTTATTTTTAGCCAGTAATTAATTCACTATTTTCTTTATTTTACCTTTTTATAAATATAAAAAATATTCTGAAAAATACCCAAAAATCACAAAACAGTAAAAAAGTATAAAAAGACCAAAAATATTTTATTTCCTTATTTTTGACTATTTTTTCCTATTTTTATAAATAGACTAGCACCTCTTTCCTTATATTGTATATATATTCCAATATAGAAAAAGAAAATTAAAAAATATAAAATATAAAAAGAAAATATAAATCAGGAAATTAAAAATCAAAATACAAAATTAAAAATTAAATAAATAAAAAAATTTAAAAAAAAATAAAAACCCACAAAAACATTTACATTTGCATAGTGTAGACAATACATCACATGCACACACACACACACACACACACTTGTTGATCTATCCTGCCTTGCTCCCTATGTTTGAACTCTCTACGTACTTGCATCTATACATCTTTTATGTATAGTTAAAAATAAATTTGACTCCACATTTGTCTGTCATTGTTTGATATTTGATTGTGGGTTCATTGTTGATTTTAGTTGGATTTCTGAGTGGTCAACACTTCGACTGAGTTCCCGCTTTGTGTGGAACTTTAAGACCGCAGAAATTTGGCTAAATCAGAAACCCCGAGTAATGGTTAACTCTTACATGATATAACCATGTGTCATGTTTCATTTGGGATGGTCGTTATGATTGACAGGTTCCGTTAAAAATTACAATACTACCCCTGATGTCCATTCTTATTTAGAAAACATGCCATCAAAACTCCCCTCTCCCCCCTATCGAGCACCACCTCAGCCTCCCCTGCAAATCATACATCTAGCGCTCTGCCGTCGAGCTCATCCTTTCAGACCCTTCGAGCTCTGAGCAAGTCCGCTCCCATACGCCGCCGAGCTCCATCCCCTTCGAACCTCATCCTCCTATGAGAGGAAGCTCACTCCATGTTGGAAGCCCATCGTCCGAACCCCCCCAGCCGCGCGACCAACCCCCCCCCCCCCACCGGGCCCCCGCGACTGACCCAGCCCCCCCCCCCCCCCCCCCCGCCCCCCCGCGACCGCCCCGCCCCCTGCGACCGACCCAACTCCCCCCTACGACCTCACGACCGAACGTCCCCCCTTGGGTCCTTGCAATCGTCCGCCCACCCCGCCCCTGCAACCAACCCAGCCCCTCCCCCCCCCCCCCCCCCCGAGGGCCCCTGCGACCAACGTGAAGCCCCCCGCTCGACCCATCGACATACCTGCAACACCCACCCAGTCATGCTGCTTCCCTCCTCTACACCCGCCCGTCGTAGCCCTCCATCGCCGAGCTGCCATGATGGATGCAGGGCTTGTCTCCAGAGAGAGACAGGATACTTATTTTTTAATTAGATTAAATTTCAGTCGTTAGATCGTTTGTTGGTTAGATTAACTCAATCATCTGGTTGAGTTAACATAGTAAAGTAACGGAAGGTTATAGGTGTAAGACGGCACACTTATTCAGGGTCATGAACGTAATTCGTGATTATGCGGGGTTATGAATGTTATTATAAAATTACTCAGGGTTATGGGTGTAAAAATCCCTAATTGAATAATAGTTGGAAAATGAGTTATCACCCCATGAGCGGAAGCTGCTTCAACTAAATTTTGGATTATGACAAAAGAATCAGAGTAGAAATCCCCAAGAATGTTCAATATAAGCCGTATGCGTAAATGGAGAGATTGTTCGATTACAAGTTCTGAACAATCTAGGTATGGTTGCTTACAAATTGATGAAATGGGACCAAATGGAGATTCTCCTTATATTGCTCAAATGGGGAAAGGTTGCACCTGTGAACAAGGACAAAGCTCAAGCTCAAGGCTCAGATGCAAATTAATAGGAGAGGCGGTGGTCCTAGGCACGAGGGAGGCGACGAGGCGATCATGGGCGGCATGGGGGAGGAGACTAGAGGTCTGGGAGGCACGGAGGAGGTGGTCGACGAAGATGGGGCAAGATGGAGGAGGAAGAAGGAGATGGGGAGGTGGTCGGCAGGGGTAGGCAAGATGGAGGAGGAGGAGGAAGGGGAGGGGCGACCTAGAGGAGGAAAAAGGGGAGGGGTCGGCGGGGGTGGGGAGAGATGGAGGAGGAAGAAGGGGAGGTGCGAGCTGGAGGAGGAAGAAGGGGAGGGGTCGACAGGGTGGAGTAACATGGAGGAGGAAGAAGGGGAGATGGAGGTCAGTAAGGGTGGGGCGAGATGGAGGAGGAAGAAAAGGAGGGGCGGGCTGGAGGAGGAAGAAGGGGAGGGGTCGATGGGGGTGAGGTGAGATGGAGGAGGAAGAAGGGGAGAGGGCGCTCGGTAGGGATGGCAAGAGCTGGAGGAGGAAGAGGGAGGGGGAGGCTGTCGGTGGGGGTGGCATAACCTGGGGGAGGAGGGCGAAGAAAGAGAAGCAGGAGGTAGCGGAAGGGTATCGATTGGAGAAGGAAGGGGGCGGTGTTAGGGTTTTTTTGAAAAATTTTAATAACTGTTGGAAAGACCATGGATTAGATTAAGATAATGATATGATTGGGTTAATGGAAAAACTAACAGAGGATTATGGGTGTGAGACGGAGTGACTATCTGGGATTTCTCATGTAATTCACGATTACGCGGGGCTTTGATTATAATTATAAAATTTCTCAAGGTTATTGGTCTAAATATCCCAATATTTTTTGGGGTTTTCTATTTTTGTAATATTTATGAATTTTTAATTAGGAGATATAATTAATTAATTTAAATAAATATGATGCAATGAATTTTACAAATAATTTAATGCAAGGAATAATGTTATGCAATGTGCGAGCAATAACTAAATACAATTCATGGATTTTAGATGATGAACAAAATGGTGTAGTGATGATATGCTGGTATAAACAAAGCCAAGTCATGTAATTTAATCAATTCAAAGCATCAATGATCGATTAATTACAGAAATATGTGGTCAATTAAATTAAGATTAATTTCTCGAATCAATGCCCCGATTTCTACAATGATTGAGCAATAAGATCAATATTAATGAATAAATATGATTACAAATAATAAATCACTTCCTAAAATAATTGATGTTCAAAAATGTCTCTGAATGAATAATCAATTATTCTAGAGAATTAAATAAGGTTCAAATCGACATAAAGAACACCAAAATCCGATGAATGATTTACAAAATATGATCCATAGAAGCTCAGGGGCATAAATTAAATAAAAATAGGTGACATTTTCTCAAAAGGACCTTCAAAGGACCGAACTGCAACTTTCCAAAACTGCTTGGATGTCTCTACAATTTCCCCTCGACGGGGATATACATGTGATTCTCAGGTGGTCGGAGGGTGCGGATGCAAGTTTCCCAGGCACGTAAGGTAACTCACGTGAGGGGAAGGACTCCGGTACAATATCTGGAGATGTAGGGTCATGCCAACAAAAATTTCAAGTCACAAACGTGACTTGGGACATCTTGGGGCTCTTGATCCTCCACGTAACGTGATACACTTGCTTCGGTTCTACCAGAGGTTGTAGGCTCAGGTAGAGGTCTGGGGCTGATCTAGATCGTTCGGTTCTCTCTTGATCCGATGGCTATGATGAGATCGCAAGCAGACTATCCTGATCGACGCTTGATCTTGATCATGCAGCAACTATAGGTTGCTTCATGGGTTCGTCTTCTTCCTTCTCTGACCCTCGAGCAATGTGTTGATGCTGCATATATGAAAGGTGGATGGGGGCTCCGTGCGCAGTGGTGTAGAGGAGTCGAGCTGCTAGTCTGTTTAAGGTTTTGCCAGAGATGGAGGGAGATGTGGAAGATAGAGAAGGAAGCGAGGTGGAAGGCTGATGATGGTTATCAAGTCATTCTGTGGTGATGGAGAATCGAGAGACTGAGATGACAGAACAATAAGAAGAATAAGACAATGAAAGAAGAACGAAGAAGAAGGGGGGTGGATGGTATCGCCTAAAAGTTTCCTAGAGTTGGAGGGACGCCTCACTTCGGTGATCGCTCAAGCTTCGAGGCGGAGGAAGCGAGCTCGACTGATTCTCTAGAGGAGAATGCATCAATAGGAGAGGGGGTCGTTCTTCTAGATCTCTCCTTGAGGTTGAGGTCTTCGTCGAGAGGAAGAGACTACTAACGTCAGCATTCTTCTCTACTCTCTCTCTCTCTCTCTGTCGATTGAATCGGAGATGGTAATAGATAAAATCTTCATAGGAGATCGACGATGGGTTTTTATAGAGAGAGGAGGAAAGGGGAGAGGCATAGAGACCTATGCTATCATTATTAGGATAAAGGTGGTTGAAAGGAGTAATCAGGAGAGTCAGTGATGGTTTGGAGTCTAACGGTTGTGGGGCATTGATTTTGGTCATTTGGTGTTGGGTTACGGTTTTCAGGAGGTTTCGATCGGAGGAGATTAGGGTTAGGGATGAGGGATCAAGTGAAGGAGATGAACGGAAAGGCTTTGGTGGTCGAGATGGGTGGTTGAGGACGAAGGAAATGGGTGATCAGAGCTCTGCGAAAGATTGGGGGTGACCTACAGTCATTGTCGGATCGTGGAGATCCAACAGTGAGAGGGATTGCACGTGAAATGCACACGAGGGCAAAGGGCTATGAGAGGAATTAGGTAGGGTTGTTGGATCAACTTGATCCAACGGCCTATGTGTAAGGTGCAAGAAGACAAAAGTAGGGTTGACTGGAAGTGGGACTTTAACCAGAGCGCTTACATGGCCCAATGGTCGTGTGACACATCGGCGACTAACTTTGATTATCCATGAAAATGCAAACAAAATTAAATAAAAATACTAAATGAACTCAAATACAAAAAATACTCAAAATAAAAAATGTTCATTTAAATGCAATCCACAATGTTAATGAAGGACTTGGATGAAAATGGGATGAGTTGTGCAAATTATGAAATTTTTGGTGATATTTTATGTGTATAAAATATCATTTTTAAGCTTTGTATTTTTTATATGATTTTCTGAAAATAATTGATGTATGCAAAAACTAAACATGATGTGAAATGATGCAATGGACTCAAATATCATTTTTTGATTTTTTTTGGGTTGAATTAATGTCAGAATAAATTAGGGAGGTTAATACATACAGGTGGATCAGGTCAGTAAGCTCAAGTCAGAGCTGACCATTTTTTTTTCTTTTCTGATTTTTCAGATTTGATTTTTTTTGTAATTAATTAAAACATGGAATGAAATAATTAAATGAAAAGGAAATAAATAAAAAAGGTCCAATATATACTTGAAATAATAGGTCAAAAATCAATGATTGTGTACAATATACAGTTATGTCCCGAAACTGTATTTCACAAATGAACTCCGATTCTTTTGAATTTGGTCTTTGCTTGTAGATAATAGAATGTACAATATTTGAAAAGTGAGTAGAGTGAAATTGGAAACTTTATGTGAGAGATATCAATGTTTGCAGCTTTGTGTCCTGAAATTAGGGTTTGGGTTTTATTTTAGATATGTACACGTTAATATTTTTAGGATTTTTCTTTGATTAAGGTTATGATATGTACATACTGAAGTTAGTTTCATGTCAATTGGAGTTAGCATGAATTAACTAAAAATAGGTAAAGTTAGGTGAAAATGTACAGATGAATATGAATGCTAAATGTATTGCTAATTTATGCAAATTATTTACAAGTGCATGAAAGTTAATTTTGACATACAAACATGAGAATTAGCCTAATTTATCAGGATAAAGCTCTATTTTTAGCTAATTAGTGTGATGAATCATAGATTCATCGACCTCCTATACTTAAATCTTGTTTGTCCCCAAGCAATTAAAAATGAAGAGGTGAATTGAGATTGGGTTGCATACCAAGATCGTGAGAAAAAGGTAAAAATGGAGCTCGTCCTGACATTTGGATTAATAGTTTAGCGGCACTCCTATGAGAATTAAGGTTTTAAAATCAATAGTCTCGTGTTCTACACATTATTGTCCAGGTTAGACTTAGAAGTCATCTTAGATCATCCCCCTCCCAAAACATACCTGATAATCGAGATTTTGCAGAGGTCTTGTCAAGCCACAAGTTGGATCAACAGCCGTCAAAGCGACCTCAGATAAAGTCCCAATTAATCAACAATCAACCCACAAATAAATCAAACAACGAGTAGCACAAAATGTGAGTCGAAATTTATTATTCTCTACAAAATTAAGTGTATAGCAAATAAGCATGTAGAGGTTGAACCACAGAGAGCAAAACAGGTAGCCTTTGATTATTATTAATCAAAGTGTATTATGTACAGTCATGCCCTTCATTCGAAATTTTTGTGAGTTTTTAGTTTTGTATATTTTTATAATTTTTGTTTTCATTTGTTGTTTTTGGTTTTGTAGCTTTGTATTTTCTTTTTATATTTTATATTTTTTATATTCCTTTTTCTTTTTAATGGATGATAGAATATATAAGGCTCTATATGCCATAATAGATAATATAGATAGAAATGTAACTAAAAATAACTAAACATTACAGAATTAAATATTTTTAGGTTTTATATAATTTTTTAGTGGTTTTTGTGATTTTTCTAGAAATTTTTCTAATTTTTATGGATTTTTAAAATAAAAAATATCCCTAATCAGGGACTTAATAATAGACCGAAATAGATTTGAATATTAAAAATAGGAAATGAGGTCCAACTTACCCAAATAAATTTTTATATATAAATAACTATATAAAAAATTATAAAATAGGAAGAAACATTTTTGGGATTTTTGTAGAATTTTATATTTTTTTGTTGGATTTTGGAGTTTTTTTATTTTTAGTCTTTTCCTTTTTTCTATTTTTAGGGGTTTTTGGTATGGACTTAAAATATGATAAAATAGACAATGTATATTTTTTATAATTTTTCACAATGTTTTTCTCTTTTTTGGTATTTTATACTATAGATAAAATAAAAAGATGCTCATTTTAATTTTTAATAAATATTTAAAATACCAAAAATGCCAAAATAAAAATAGGGTGTGAAACTACATGTTAGCAAGCTTCGAATCCTGTTTTTGTACAATTTTAGGAGCACAAGTGCTATTTTTAATAAATGAAATTCAAGCACCAAAAGACATACTTTCAAGGGCATTACTGTAAATAAAATAAACTTCAGGGGCCCAAGTGCAACCTTCCCAAAAATATACGACATATATTAAATTTTATTGGACCAAATGTAAATACAAAAAGGTGTAAGGGCATTTTGCAATTTTGCCACCTCACTCGTCCCACGTAAGGTGACGTGGAATGGACCCAAGTAGAATATGATATAAATACAGGGGTTGATATGCAAAATTTCCATTTTATTTACACTATCTATTTTATTTACAAGACTAGTTAATAAATACAAAAAGAACAGGGTGAGATGTGTAAATTACCCCTATTTGTGCGCCATCGTGCTGTTGAGGTTCCTTTACTTAAACATGTGTCCGTGCGTGGTGCGGCGATGCAGCTTCGCCTGAATGGCCAGGATTAAATCCCAGATCGCAGATCTACGGCTGAGGTGATGCACATCTAACGGATGTTGGAGCATATGGGCTCGATGCTTGATCCAACGGCTGTGGATTTCTTTGAATGAACAGGGAAGAACACAGTCTGAGTCAAGCTTCGATTGGTGAATCTGACCAGCTCTGACCACCTAGCGATGATCCAAGGTGCTCACAATGTTCCCTGACCTCCTCCACGCTTGCTGGAAGTGTCAATAGAGCTTATGGAAGCTTGATGACGGCCGACGAGCTCGGGGAAGGAGAGAGGTTCTAGATACCTAGCATGTGCTTGAAATGCGACCTAAGAGGGCCCTCTAGCCACCAGCACCTGCAGAAAGGTCAAAAACAAAGAAATGACGGGTCTGCGGCTTTATTTGGCATGTGTGGTCTGACGGTGGAGAGTGGAGGAGATGTCAGACGATGGGAGACAGAGTTGAACCCTATTTCCATATCTGTTGGGGGCTTGGTTGAGCGAAGGTGCATGGGACGTACAAGAAGCGGTAGGGAAGAATAAGATGACGAATGGTGGATCGGAGACTGGCGAGGTACAGTGAATAGAGTTCATAGGAGCGGAGCTCCGGCCAACTACAATCTGAGTAGTTTACACTAGATCAAACAATTAAACGTCTAAAGTAGATGCGGGAATTAAAAACCTAAGCTAACCCTACCTAAAAGTCAATGAAATCAGCTCTTATACCTGGCTGGAGACCAGGGAGTAGGGCTGCTGGCGACGACCACCGTGGGTGTGCACCTCCTCCTCTGCGAGTCGCTCCATACCTCAAGGGATCGCCCCCCGTCACGAGGATGCTCACTTGGCCGAGGTTTAGGGGTTTTAGGAGTTAGAACGTGGCCATAGATTGAAGGGAAGGAAGGGAGTATAATTTATACACATAGGTGTTGCACCCTTATTGATCGGCTTATCAGGAGAGATACAAGTTATATACAAGAGATCTAAAGACCCGGTGTTGATCAATGATGGTTAATCTTGATCATGGCGTGAAGATTGGACGAAATGGATTGATAAAACGTCCATGAAAACGGGAGGAAAATAGGGAAAAGATGGGTCTGACGGGTAGCAGAGGCGCCAGGGGGAGTTGACGGGGGGTCAACAATCCCTGGGCCACTATTGGTCCACGTCAGTCCTCAAAAGGACAAATAAGCTACTTATTAGAAAAATAATTAATTAAATATATTAAATGATTTTATTAATTTTTAGTTATAAAATAAAAATTTTATTATTTTATGTAGTATTTTAATATGATTTTTATTTATTTTTTTGATGTTATTTGTTACAAGTTAATTTTTACGGGTGTATCTATAGGCATATTTATCTATATTTTGGCTATTTTTATTTTTATTTTGTATATTTAATTTATTATCTTATATTATATACCTATAACTCATTTTTTGGTATATAAATTTATTTTTATTGTATTTTTCTGATGTTATTTGTATACTTAAATAAATAGGGGTGTGTATTAAGTAGGTATACATAGAGGTATTTTGTCTATGTATTTGGCTATATTATTTATTTTAAAGTATTTTCTTTGGTTTTATTTTATTTCTATATTTCTAATATAATATAAATAATATATACAAGAATATAAAAATATAGAAGAATGAAGAATAAAAGAATAAGATTCACTTTTATTTATATACACCGATAAGTATATATATATTTTACATGTGTATTTATATGGTCTTATTTTATTTTGTGTTTTATTTATGGTTTTATTTTAGTTTTAACATATAAATATATTATAAATAATATTTACAAAATTTTAAAAAAAATATAATTATAAAAATAATAAAGAATGAATAAAATGATATTTCATTCAGGTATATTTTACAATAAGAGTCTGAAACCTAACTTTCACATATTAACTCCAAAAAATATGAAATCACTTTCATTAAATAGCTTATTAAAATTTATATACAATTAAAGAGATTTTAATAATTTTTGAGTTTTTATTTGGAAGATATGGGTATGTGAAGTTGGGATTTTGGATTCTTATTTTATGTATAAAAAGTACATTGTATATTATTTTTATATGAAGTCAATTTTGTATTTTTCTATATATTATTATCTTCAAATTTCATGTACAAAGTTTATTTATTTGAGGTATAAAAAGTAGAAAATATAATGGGTCCCAAAAATGAATAAATAAGCAATTAATAAATAGGATTTTTAATGTATTTTTGACCCTTATCTCCCCCTACTTTATTCCTTGTCAATCTAGTCACCAAGTGCCTGGGTCTCGAGGTTTTGGGTCATAAAATACCTTTGGCATTTTATTCATTTTCTTTTCATTATTCTATAATTTTGCGTTAAAAATAGTATTATACATCAAAGAATGAATGTTAATTTGTGTAAATAATGGGTATTTACATGCATTAGCTAGGGTTTAAAGCCAAATGATAATAAAGGTGATAAAATGGATATTCTAGTCCCTAGCAAACACTTATGCAATAAGTGCAGAAAATGAAAAATAAAGAAAAGAAAGAGAAAGAAAACGGATTGAATTTAATTGTCAAACTTGTCTTCACAAAATCAATGTTTGGAGCTTAAGTCGGACCTTTGGAATTTTAGTGTTGTCGGAACCTTATTAGGAATCAGATTTGAAACACAACAGCCTTCGAGAATCCTAAAACATTGCTCAAGTTTCCTCAATAGCCAGGTCAGAATACTTCAACTCATATGCAAACCCTTATGACTATGAATCTCACTTGTACAGTGTGTGTAATAGTGGCTCTTCCCAACTGAAATGACAAAGATACTTACTTCTCCAGCATGACAACACAATGATTTCCCAATCCAGCAACTCCTTCCTTAAGGAGCAGGGTATTCCCTTCTAAGTTCAAGTGACAACCAACTCAAGAGGAGGGGGTGAAGAGAAGAATGGATGGTAGCCAGTGTAGCTACCTATCCTAGGATGCATGACTAATGTGGTCAAGTCATCCAGCTACAGGCTCACGAGATACGACTTTAAAGCTCAAGCTTGCTTATTGACTATACAATTATGTACACTCCGATAGGCATTTTATTTTCAATCAGGCATGTCCACTTTTTTGGAGTTTTACTTTTTCTGCTTTAAAAAAACACTATATACATCAGCATTTACATAAGGAGTTTCTCCTCTTGAGCCAGTAGATTATCCCTCCTTTGAAGCATTATCGCAATCCACACTCTCCTGTCTTTAGACGTCTCTGCTACTGGATGGGTTGGGGTGCACTTCTCTCCCTAGACGAGGACATATGTTTCCACTTGTATGTGTCTCATACCGGCAAATCCAATCCC
The DNA here is from genome assembly GCA_037367405.1 of Ottelia alismoides. Lineage (NCBI taxonomy): Eukaryota > Viridiplantae > Streptophyta > Magnoliopsida > Alismatales > Hydrocharitaceae > Ottelia > Ottelia alismoides. The sequence goes on along the minus strand of JAZKJV010002793.1, from coordinate 14,650 downwards.
CTTACCTCTCCAAGTGAGTTGAGCCAAGTGAAAGGTGCAGGTGTCCAAGTTAGGTCATTATCAACAAGAGTCGTATGTGTGCTTCGAAATACTCTACTTAGGCAGTCAAGAATCTATTGAACCAAGTCTCACGATTCCCAAAGAATTAAGTCAACTAGATCTGAAGTACCTCAATTCCAGTTCCTATAAGACTCCAGTGATTAGGTAGATTTAAGGTCCAGCCAAGCTCCAATCTTCGGATTTTACTTAGACTAGTTCAATTACCAAACTCGATCTGAAAAATGTGAATGCTATGCAAATGCTATGTACAATGCAGAAAAATATTTTTGTGATGCAATTTTTCAAACTTTTGAACTTTTTACGGATTTTTGAAAAAGATTTTACGATTTTTATGCAATTTTTCAAAGAGTAATATTTTGCAAATGTTTTGGTATTTTTGGTTTTGCAAATGTTTTTGTGATTTTTGAAAACAGAAGATTTTGGATTAAAAAATAGATACAAATATTTACACAGGGATGCTCCTTATATATACAAGAGTTAGGTTTTAAGACTTTACAAGGGATAAATGATCCATTTTATAGATATGTATATACATTTAATAAAGAGTTTTAGTGTGACATAGATATTCCTCAAACTTATTTGAAAAACGTTTTATAAACAATTTTTAAACCATAGTCCAAAATAGTTTTTACAAATCATTTTTATAAAAATTAACAAATGTTTAAAAACTATTTTTCAAAGGTTTTTCAAACAATATATATTGATTCGAAATATTTTTGCAACTATTTTCAAAAGCACTTACAAATAGTCTTTCAAACATTTTTATTTCACAAAGAAAAGTAATTTTACAAGAAAAATATTTTTACAAAGATTGAAATATTTAACAAAATATTTTCCAAATAGTTTTCAAAAAACATTTCAAAAAGATTTTCAAACTAGTTTTTAAACATTTTGCAAAAGTATTTTTACCTGATTTATTAATCAATATATACACAAAAATTTTGAGGAATAATAAGCATCTTTTTATTAAGTGTTTTTAATGAAATTAGTGGTACATGTATAGTGTTGTATAAAGTATTTTAGCCATAATTATTGTTTTAATATACGAAAATGTGAGTTATGGCTAAAGTAAATATGTAGTATATACGATACCCTATACTTAGCTTGAGCTATGTCCTCATATATCAAAGAGAAGAAGAGAAGATATAACTCGTACTGAGTTTAGAAAAGCCTAAAGAATGAACGAAGAATGAATGAATTAACGAATGAGACCATCCCCCCATACTTTGGATCAAATAATCCTAAGTATACCAGATTGTACACAAGGCAGGGAGGGTCAAGGGTGGGAATGAACAGGTTGTATTCAAATTGTCTCCCCTATACTTAGGGTAAGGTATCCTAAAGCATAGAGAAGAAGAGGAGACAGTGGAGAGGGTCAAAGAATAGAAGAACTCGGGGTACGCACCCCCCTATATTTAGGACAAAGTACGCCCTAAGTATATAAGTCTGACAAAAAGGGGTGTTACACATGTATTCTTTTTAGATAACAAAACTGAAAATGAAAAGAAGATACGAGAATAAGAAAGCTTAAATGAAGAGTTTTTTAGTGACATTATCTGAATCTCGTGATGTTGCTAGTGTTGTGGATGTTCCTTCAGTGCATAGTACTTGGATAGAGTCGACAACGGCTAGGAAAGTGTCATGTTCAAGGTAGGGCTTCAATAGCTTACCATTGACGTTAAATGGTTGTGTGTCAGGAGACAATTCTGATATCACAATGCTTCTATTGTCACGCACTTCTTGAACTCTGAATGGCTCTGTCCATTTGCTCTTTAATTTGCCCGAGAAAATCTTCAACTTGGCATCGAATAGCCATACTTTCTGTCCAGTCTAAAAGGTCTTTCATATGATGTGCTGGTCATGCCAGTGTTTAATCTTCTCCTTGTACATCAATATGTTATCATATGCATTGTCTCTGAACTCCAGGAGCCTGTGCAGATCCTCTTTCCTTTTCTGACCACCTTGCTGTGAGTCCAAATCACAAATCTTAACTATCTACAATGATTTAATCAACTCCACTGGCAGATGACATGGCTTCCCATATACAAGACGATAGGGCACATGCCTAACGGTGACTTATAAGCGGTTATGTTCGTCTAAAGGACTGAGTCCAAAAGTTGGGACCAATTTTTCCTGTCCGACTTGACAAGCTTCTGGAGTATCGTCTAGATTTCTCTATTAGAAAGTTCCACCATAGTGTTGGCCTGAGGATGGTAAGGAGATGCGACTCGATGCTCGATATTGTACTCCTTCGTTAATTTCTTGACCTCTCTATTAATGAAGTGACTACCCATGTTTGATATCAGTATTTTTGGAACCCCAAACTGCGAGATGATATTTTCTTTTAGAAAGCGACACATTGTACGGTTTTCTGCAGCTCGAGCAGGGATAGCTTCAACCCAGCAGCTCACATAACCAACGGCAAGAAGGATATGCTCGTATCCATGATTGTTGGGAAAGGGTCTCATGAAATCAATGCGACAAGCATCGAATACATCTGCAATCTGAATGATCTTCAGGGGCATGGAATCTTTAGTTGTAAGGGTACCTTTCAGTCGTTGACAGTCAGTGTCGCGTTTAACATATGTTGCAGCATCCTTAAATAATGTAGGCCACCAGAGGCCACACTGCAATACTTTTGTTGCTGTCCTATCTCCAGATTGGTGTTCGCCAAATTTGAGCTAGTGACAATGCTCGAGGACACTATGATGCTCCTCCTGAGAAATACACCATCACCAAATACAATATGCTCCTTCCTTGAATCAAAGAGGATCTTCGCATTGGTAGAATGGATAGTTGACAAGAATTTTTCCTTTTGAATCTTCGTCCAATCTTGCGGGACTACACCAAAAATGAGGTAGTTCACAATATCGACATACCAAGGGAGTGCATCCGCAACTAGAATCGACATGTTAGAAAAGATGTCTGCAATAGGTGTATTGCTCAGTGGAGGCTCTTGCTGCTCGATTCTTGAGAGGTGATCTGCTACCACATTCTGGACCCCAGGCTTGTTTTTGATTTCCAAATCGAAATCCTGGAGGAGAAGGATCCATCTGATCAGTCTAGGCTTGGCATCCTTCTTCTGCTGTAAGTATCGGATAGCAAAGTGGTCAATGTAGATAGTGACTTTTGATCCAAGAAGATAGGATCTGAACTTCTCAAGGGTGAATACCACAATCAACAATTTTTTTCTCTATCATAATGTAATTTCTCTGAGCCTCATCTAATGTTTTTTTGGCATAATGAATGGTATAGGGCGCCTTGTCTTTCCTTTGTTCTAAAACATCCCCAACTGCAGAGTCTGAGGCATCTGTCATGATCTCAAAAGGAAGAGACCAATCTGGCAGTTGTAGGATGGGATCTTGAGTGATGAGCTCCATGAGTTGATTAAACGAAAGGAGAACTTGCTTATCAACATTGAACTCAGTGTCCTTTCACAGTATTCTGTAAGAGGTCGAGCAATGCGACTGAAGTCACAAATGAATCTTATGTAGAATCCCACATGCTCCAGGAATGACCTCACATGCTTGACTGTCTGAGGTGGATCTAGATTAGCAATCACATAGACCTTTACCGGGTTGACTTCCATGCCATGTTTGGAAACGAAGTGACTAGCACAACCCTTCTGTGACCATGAAGTGGCTCTTTTCCTATGATAATACCATATTGACTTCACAACATTTCTGAAGTACCCTGCCCATGTGATCAAGACAAGAGTCGAAGTTGTCACCATAGATGGAGAAATCGTCCATAAACACCTTGAGAAAACTGTCAATCATATCGGGCAAAAACTACAAGCATGCATCTCTGGAATGTCGTTGGTGCATTGCACAGTCCAAAGGGCATTCTCCTGAAAGCATAGGTGTCGAACGGGCAAGTGGAGGTCATTTTCTCTTGATCTTCAAAGATGATTGCCACTTGGTTAATACTCATCCATAAAGTAGAACTCCTTGCTAGCCAGTCTTTCCAATACTTGATCAATGAACGATAAGGGGAAGTGGTCCTTCTTAGTTGATGCATTCAGCCAGCGGTAGTCAACGCATACACGCCAGGATATCGGTATCTTAGTAGATATCTCCTCTCCTCTATCATTTGTAATCACCGTAAGCCCTGATTTCTTCGGAACTACGTGCAGTGGGCTCACCCATTTGGAGTCGAGGATGGGATAAATGAAGCCTACGTCATACCATTTTGTGATTTCGATGTCCCTCAGATTTGGGTTCAGTCTTCTTTGAAACTCTCGGGACGGCTTGACATCTTCTTCCAAATAGATGTGGTGTGAGAATAGAGCAGGATTTATCCCGCGGAGATCTGAAACGTGCCAACCAAATGCCTTGTGGTTTTTTTATAGAACCTCGCGGAGTCGAGATTCTTGCTCCAGGGTTAGCCCGCTGCTGATGATGACCGGATACATGTTTTCTGCACATGCAAGGAAAGCATACTTAAGGCCTGCCGGAAGTGGCTTTGATTCAGGTTCTAATCTGGCCTTCCTCTCGATCACTTCGGAAAATGTGCTGGTTGGAGGATGATCTGCCTGAACATGGGAGGTAGTGCTCACATCAGTATCTTGTTGGTCTTCTGAGAAGGTGCCAAACAGATCTGCAATGAACTCGTCGTGTTCGAGCTGGAATAAGTCATCTATGTCCCAGAGATGCATTAGTGAATTAGATTATGTCTCCCAAGTGCCATCGGAGCTCGTGTCGATTGTGCCTTCCAGGTCCTCCTCAAGAGAGAGGATTTCATGTGCCCATGGATCATTCAAAGAGAATGGGTGTGTCTCTAATCTCTGCAATGAAATCACAACAAGCTTTAGGTGATGTTGCATGACCTTCATCAGTTACGACTTTAGGCTCACTGATCAAGTCTATTGTAACTCTGTTGTTGCTTTTACTTAAAGTGATCTTCCCATACACATAATCAACCATGGCCTCTGCAATGCATGGGAATGGTCGGCCTAGAATAATAGGAGTCTGGAGTAAGGGTACGGGAGAGTCCAGTCAAGGACTACAAAATCAACTGGAAATTGCATATCCCGCACCATTATCACAACATCTTCCAAAAGACATCTGGGTCGCCTAATGGATCGATCAGCAAACTGAAGGATCATTCGTGTCTGCTTGAGAGTACCTAGCTTGAATTCTTACAATAATGAAGAGGTGATAACAGAGATAAATCGAGGGTCTAGAAATCTCACAAGGTGAGAGATCAATAGCTGATGTGTTGACCGCTCAATAAACCTCGGTTAATCAACAATTAACCACAACAAGAATAAATCAATGAATATAAAAAATGTGGAGTTAAAATTCATTATAACTCTACAGTAAAAGTGTATAGGTGTAAGTATGTGTAGAGGTCGAACACTAGGAGCAAACGGTAGAAGGATGCACAAATAATGCACAAAACTTTATCTTTTAGCTCTTGTCCAATTTATTATTTTTATGGCTTTTTAATCTTATATTGTTTTTATTTTATTTTTTATATATTTTTTAAATTTTTTTAATTTTCTGATTTTACATTTTCTTTCTGTATTTTTATGTTTGCTTAAATCCATGTTGAAAAGATTCGACTGTCATGAGGCAACATCCTAAATAATTTTTTTTAAAAAAATATTATTTAGGAAGTCATCTCCGACTATTTTACGCTGGTTGTCGGCTACCTAACACAACCCTCCTCATTTACCCGAGATTGGTACCGGTCATGGCTGAATTTAAAGGAAAGTTTTACAAAGCAGCCGTAAGATCTAGGGCTGTCAGGAAAGCTCGAACTTGATGAGCTCAACTCGGGCTCGACTCGTTAAGGGCTCGTGAGTCGGACTCGAAACCTTAACAAGCCCGAGCCCGAGTTGGGTTTTATGGCTCGTTAGCTTATCGAGTCGAGTTCGAGTTGGGTATTGTTCAACTCGGAAACTCGACTCGATAACTCATTTTCTCTCTTAATAAAAAATTAAAAACATATATACCAAAACTTCCTCATTGAGTTTGATTAAACTAGAGGTTAACATTTTTCTTGCCCAAAAAGCTACACAAAATAGTATAAAAAATCAAAATTACAAATGTCATTTGCATAATTTAATGTATAAAATGGAACAATGACTCATTAAGAGGTTCATGAGCCTGCTCATTTTGAGGCTCATGAGCCAGCTCAGAAACTCACGACTCGATAAGAGGCTCGTTAGCCAGCTCATTTTGAGGCTCGTGAGCCAGCTCAAAAACTCGTGGCTCGATAAGAGGCTCGTGAGTCAACTCGAATTCGATGAGTTCGAGTTCGAGTTAGTGATCCAGGGCTCGAACCTTATCGAGCCCGAGTTCGAGCTTAGGTTTCTTATCGAGTTTGAGTCCAAGTTGAGGCCAACTCGGCTCGTTGAACTTGATAGACACCCCTAGTAAGATCTGCTATGCTCTATAGATCTGAATGTTGGCCTGTGAACCATAGACATGTGCAAAGAATGGTTGTAGCTGTAACGGAACGGGTCGGAACGACCGGCGGAAACATAAAACATTGAGTCTCCCGACCGAACTGTTACAGAACAATTGCATGGTATTCAATGAGCAGATAAAATAATCATTCTCAAAAAAAAGTCCATTACTCTATAGAGTTCCATTATTACATTCCAACAAGGAAAAATGCAAAATGATCTACGAAATCAAATAACATAACAATGTTCCAGTGGGCATAAAGACATCCTTCCGTAAATAATCCATCATAGTCAGTACCGGTTCAACTTCGCAAAGATGGGTAGTTGTCTTGAACTAGACATTAGATCACAACTCGTGCTCTCCTGAAAAACAACAACGCATGTCGTGAGCTAACGCTCAGTATGTGCCGAGTTGGGGTCAAGCCGGCTAGCGTAGCAAACAAGTCTCCCTATGATACTTTAAACTATTATAACATAATCTCTTCTATCCAATCAATTATCAACACCACTATACGATTTGCATAAGTGTCTGAATTCATATGAAACTAACTTGTTCTCATGTTCCTTCATCACGCGACTCATAATTTCACATAAACATGCATACGGAAGGTATTCCTTGTGAAGACTTTCGTTAAAGCCATAATTCCATATATACCCATCAAGTTTGCCATTTGCATATACGCCTTAACATTTTCATAATTTTCACTTATACCATCGGAATTTCTCTGTAGTTGCATATATGCCCCAGAACAATCATAACATTTGCATAATGCCATTACTTGGCCATAGTTGCACACATGTGCCTTAGCAATTTCAGAAACTGTACACATACCATTGGTTTGTTTAGTGGTTGAAGTTGTCTTAATTGTTACTTCTTAATGGCTTTGGTGGCTTTGTTGGCTTTGGTGGCTTTACCGCTGGCACAAGCGGTCCATACTTGGCAGTGTAGCTACAACTGTAGAGGACTTATCTTTCGCCTCAATAGGTTCCTTGAACCATACGCCCCTTGCGGCGTTGCCCTTTAGGCTTACGATAATTGGACTCTAGAGGTGGCTCCCACCATTAGGTGTAGCACTTAGCTCCGCTTATCGTCATCATGCCATTATTCATTTCACATAAAAATTCCAATCTTTTTAATATCACTTTCATTTTCGTGTCATAGTGGTTCATGTAAACATTTTGATTCCATTAAATCAAGAGATGTTCATTGTACCAAATATATAGCGGATATATATACACTTTCTTTCCTTTTCCCAAATCAGTCTTTCTCGTATGATTGAGAATAATACTTATTAATGCAAGTTGGTGCCAAAACTTGTTGCCGTTATAAGAACTTAATGCATGAGCATATTTCTTATTCTATCAAATGATGATGAATATGCATATTACGTGATCATTCTCCACTCCATTAATCACCACATTGGTTGGTTGCAATTTCAAGGATGTGTATTATTTATGGCTTACCTTAAAAAAGTTACGCCCATTTTAGAAAGAATATTTAAATAAGGTTTACGATGATAGCCACATATTATAGCCATATAAATAACACCCAACTTAGGTATACTATAATCACGGGTAGTAACTAACGTATCATACCCATACCTAGGATTTACTACTAAATGATACTTTGTTCATTTTTAATAACATGCAGATTTTCTATTCTTTAATTGCTTGACAAGGATCCAAAAGCTAAGGTAATTTTCTGGGTTAACTTTAATTCCTGAAATACAAAAGGAAACACAATTAATAATATTATTTCCCAAACAAGGATTCGACAATTATGAGTAGAAAAGAAAGGGCTTATAAGTAATGACCCATGCAAACGTGATATACACTCGATAGCTAAATAGGTGTATCTGGGCCTATCATTTATTTTGAAGGGATTTCTAAGAAAACCACCCGAAATGTCTCCTGATGAGGAAATGATACATAGATTATTATAGCAGAATTCTATCTGACCTTTCTTTTCTTTTATACATTATATCACTACTATATACACGATTATTACACAAATCCAACATCAACATCAAGCACTTCTTAATATTCACAGTATAGATTAATTATTATTAAATATATGTAATAGATTTGACATCTCGTCCCACGATCAAAATATATGTGAAGGGGAGATAAATCAAATCTCAAGTAACTTTCATATGGATTCGGCACGTACATCTATAGATTGGGTCTCGAACGTGATTGGCATCCAAAAATCGATACATACAAGAGATCTATTTCAATGTAACCAATATTTATACGAAACCTTCAATACATACATTCGAGGTCAACTCTAAAGATTGACTCGTTGTATTTATCTAGAACCGATACATATACATCTATCAAGAACAAACTTTGAAAATAATATACCTTTGATTTAAGATATTACCATATCATACGAGTCCTAGGGGTTCGACACATACATGTAGATGATAATTATTTATCCAAAATCTAAACAGAACAGACATTTATAAATCATAATCCGGATTTGATCTTTGTTCATACGGATAAAACTTAAGCCGATCATACATTCGGAGATTGTATTTTTTGCAACTAAGTAATTACTTATCACACCTAATGACGGGAGGCATATATCAATTCATCGTATATTATTCCTAAGTGATCGACACATACCTCAAGACTGATGGATTCGTATCTACTAGTTACCGCTACGTCTTCTCCTTACTTGCAAACCGTCAATCTCCTCCATTGAATCAATGCCAACGTTCTCTGCGACAAGAACGATTCTCTCGATCGCGTATCGATGCTCTTCTCTTCCAATTCGATGTCGCATATCATCAACAAAAATGATTCCATGATTTACCCATGGGATCTCTCTCTCTCTCTCTAAAGGCACAATATATGGGGGCAACATGACGTTGGGAGGTGGAGGCTCAAAGGCCTTGTGGGTCTTTTTAATGGTGTCAATATAATGAAAATTAATGGGGGTAATTAAATCCATTCAATTGGTCAATAAATATTACAATAATAGTTTGTGAGAGTATATGGAAATTTAATTGAATGGGAGTAAGGGATTTGATTCTCTGTATTTTCTTTTTTTTTGAGAAAATCTTGTCCGTTACAGTAGCAGAAATGAAAATACTAAGGTGGATGTGTGGACACACACACGTAAAGATCGGATTCGGAATGATACAATCAGAAAGAAAGTTTGTGTTCCTCCGATCAAGGATAAGATGTGAGAAAACTGCTTAAGATGGTTTGGTCATTTGCAAAGAAGATCAGCTGATGCACCATTTAGGAGATGCGAGTGTTGGGATGTTGAGCCGGCTAAGAGAGGGCGGGGATGGCCCAAGAAGTGTTGGAAAGAGATCGTACGAAGGGATCTTCGTTTTGTGGATATAAGCTCGGGATTGACCTAAGATAGATCTGAATGGAGGCGAAGAATCCATGTAGCCGACCCTACTTAATTGTGGGAAAGGCTTTGTTGTTGTTGTTGTTTCTGTATTTTTATCTTTTTATTTTTTTGTTTAAACAATATAGCATATATAAGGATATATATACACACAACATAGAAGTATTTATAATATTATTAAATATAGCAAAAATTCAAAAAATAAATCATTATGGGTTTTTAATATTTTCTAATTTTTTATTATTTTTCTGGAATTTTTGATAATTTTTATGTATTTTATAATCAAAAATATCCTAAAAAAGGGATTAATTAAATACCTGAAATTGATTTGGGTGTTAAAAATAATAAATAAATCCCAAAATTACCCAAACTAATTTTAATATATAAATATTGATATAACAAAAATTATAAACCAGAAAAAGTTAATTTTTATTTTTTTAAGAATTTTAAGATTTTTATAAAGGATTTTGTTATTTTTAGATTTTTAGGCCTTTGTTTTTCAATTTTTAGTGATTTTTGGTCTGTAACTAAAATAGGATAAAATATACTATACATAATTTTTTTGGAATTTTTAAAGATGTTTTTATTTTTGGTATTTTCTAAGTTAAATAGGAATTAACTAGGCTCCTTTTTAATTTTAATAAATAGATTAAATGCAAAAAAATGCCAGTTAAAAATAGGAGCATAAAATTATAAGGCATAGAGCATTTAAGCTTATTTTTTGTGGATTTTTAGAAGCATAGTAGGTATTGTTAATAATTAGATATATAACACAAAAATACATGTCCTGACAGGGCCATATTTGCATTAAAAATAAAGTCTAGGGGTTTTGTGCAAAGGACCCAAAACTATACAACTTAATTAAATTTTAATGGACTATTTACAATTACAAAATCACTAGGGTGTGTTGTGCAAATTACCCATCATGTGGGACTACATGTGATGCGTGCTGGAAGGACCAAAATGCAAATATGAAAAAGATTAGAGACCTCTCGGCAATTTTTACAAAAATATACAACATGCATTAAATTTTATTGGACTAATTAATAAATACAGAAACTTGCAGGGTATCCCTGCAATTTCGCCACTCATGTGTGACGGCACGTGAGATGACGTGGACTGGACCCAAAGGCAATTAAAATAAGTACATGGGGTCAAATGCAATATGTCCAAATATTTATAAATGTTAACTTTTATTTACAGGACTAAATAATAAAATACAAAAATGCGGGGCTTAAATGTGCAATTTACCTCTAGAGTGCGCGGGCCAACGACGGGATCCTCTTCACTTATACACGTGTCGCGCATCCGACGGTCGATGACGCTTCACAGTTGGACGGCATGGATTAAATCGAATCGAGTGATTGGACGGTTGTAACGCGGCGTCATCCAACGGCGGTGGCTTGATTTGGACCGCTACATCTAATCCGACGGTGTAGAAGCGAGGGGAAAGAACAGGGAAGAAGGCCGGCGAAGCCGAGCTTCCCCGCCCCCAATCTCCCTTCTCTGGCATTCTTCGAGGCTCCAAGATGGCTAGAAAGGTCCCTGCGGAGGCCCTATTCGTGCTGGGGGCGACAAAATGCTCCAGCATTGGCGGGAGCTCCTCCGTGAGGTCGAGGAAGCGCAACACCTCCAGGTTCCTCGAGTCTTCAAAAATCGACTCAGTTTGGAGTCATTTGGCCCTTCAAACCCTGCAATGAGATTCGCATAGGAAAAATAGGGGTCCATGGGCCTTATTTGGTGGAAATGGGCGTAGGGTGAAGCAGGCGGAGGTCTTCGGCGAGCGGTAGAGGTGGAAACCTTGATCTCCGGATCTAGTAGGGATCCAAGTGAAATGAGGAGCCTGGGGTGAAGGGAAACGAGAGGGGAAGGAAAGCAAGGTGGAAGGCGGGTCGGAGACAGAGTGGTGCACGGTGAAATCATTCGTCGGAGCGGAGCTCCGGTGAACTACGAATGGGCCTAGTTACGCTAAATCTACGGGCTAATCATTGACTAAGGACATAAATGAAATGCTAGAATTAAAAGCTACCTAACGAAATAAAAAACACAGCTCGAACCTGGTCGGAGACCAAGGAGTGGAGACATCGCCGGAGCGCCGCCTTGGGTACACCTCCCGCCTCCGCGAGCATCCGTGAGCTCAGGGGACTCCTCCTGTCACAAGGATGCGCGCTTTGGCCGAGCCTCGGAGCTCTAGGGCTTGGGAAAATGACCAATTTTGAATAAGAAGAAGGTGGTATTTATTTATGAACATTAGGGCACCCTTATTTGACCGGTCGCTTGTGAAGAATCGAATCTATGTACAATGGGTTAGATGCTTTGGCGTGGATATACAATGATGGAGGATCAATTTGTCTGAAGGAAGCGAAAGCAGATGAGCGATGGAGAAATCGAGAAAAAGGGAGGAAAAGAGGGGAGGAGACGGGTCTGATGAGTCGGAGACTTGGATGGGACAGTTGATTGGAGGTCAACTGAGGGAGCACCTCCATTCGTCCACTTCAGCCCAGATAAGGACAAAATAGAGTATTTATTAAAGAATAAATAATAAGAAATAGTAAATGATTTCATTATTTTTTAAGTATAAAATAAAAAATATTTATTATTTTATGTAGTATTTTATTATGATTTTTATTTATTTTTTGGCTCTATTTATTAGTAGTTAATTTTTATTAGTGTATTTATAGGTATATTTGCCCATATTTTGTACATTTTTATTTTTATTTTGTATCTTTTATTTTATTATTTTATTATTTTATTTATTTATAACTTATTTTTATAAGTACAATTATATTTTTATTTTATTTTTATGATTTGTATACTTAAATAAATAAGTATGTATATTCTATAGGTATCTTTATAGGTATTTTACCTATGTTTTATACGCATCTTTTTATTTTAATGTATTTATTGAGTTTTATTTTGGTTTTGTATTTTTAATAGAACATATATAATATTTACAATATTTTAAAATATAAAGAATAAGGAGGTAAGAGAATAAAATTCCCTTTTATTTATATACATATAATAACATATGTATTTTATCTATGTATTCTTATAGACTTATTTTATTTTACATTTTCTTTTTAGTTTTATTTTAATTTCAATATGCACATGTGGTATGAATAATATTTAAAAAATTATAAAAATATAAATTTGTAAAAATAATGAAAGATGAATAAACTGAATATTTTAATCGGTATAATATACAATGAGGGTCAAAAACCTAACTTTCACATAGTAACTCCAAAAAATAAAAAACCACTGCTATTAAATAGCTTGTGAAAAGTTATATACAATTAGAGGTGATTTTGATATGTTTTGAGTTTTTATTTGAAAGATATGGGTATGTGAAGTTTGGTTTTTGGCTTTTTTGTGTATAAAATGAACATTGTATATTATTTTTTGTATAAACTTAATTTTGTATTTTTATTTAAATTATTATCTGTATCTTTTATGTTTAAAGTTTCTACATTTGATGAATAAATAATAAAGAATAAAATAGGTGTCAAAAATGCATAATTAAAGAATGAATAAATGGGATTGTTATTGTATTGTTGGCCCCTATCTCCCCCTACTTTATTCCTTATCGACCAACTCAATTCTTGACTTGGTCTCGGGATTCAGGGTCATAAAATACTTTCAATATTTTATTCATTTTCTTTTCTTCTCTTTATTCTATAATTTTGACATTAAAAACAGTATTATCTACACAATAAATGTAATAAATGATGGATGCTATTTTGTACAAATTAATGCTATTTACATGCATTAGTTAGGGTTTTTAAGGCCAAAATGATAGAATACTTGCCTTTACTAGTCCCTAGCAAACACTTATGCAATAAGTATGAAAAGAATAAAGAAGAAAAGGAAAGAATAAATGGAATTGATTTTAATCATTAAACTTGTCACCACAAAATCAAAGTTTGGAGCTCAGGTTAGACCTTGATGTGAAATTGTATATGGAACCTGGTTGGGGAACCAAATTTAAAATACAACAGCCCTCGAGAGTCACAGAACTCGGTTCAAACCATCTCAATAGCCGAGTCAGAACTAACCTACATCATACGCATACCCTTATGACTATGAATTTGACTTGTACGGTGTAAGTGGTAGTGGCTCTCCCCAAATGTAATGACAAAGGAACTGACTTCTCCAGAATAACAACCCAATGATTTCCCAATCCAACACTTTGTCCTCGAGGAGTAGGGTATTCCCTTCTAAGTTCAAGTGGCATCCAACTCAAGAGGAGGAGGTGAAGAAAAGAATGGACGATAGCCAGTATAGCTATCCTGGGATGCATGACCAGTGTAGTCAAGTCATCCAGTTGCAGGATCACATGGTATAACTTTGATGCTCAAGCTTGCTTATTTTCTATACAACATGTATACATACTCCGGCAGGCGTTTTATTTTTATTTTCAAGCATGTCCATTTTTTTGGAGCTTTTTTTTCAACATACTATTTACAGCATCATTTACATGAGGAGTTTTTCCTCTTGAGCCATAAGACTGTCCCTCTTTTGAAGCTTTATTGCAACGCACACTTTCTTGTCATTCGACTCCATGGTAACTGGACCAGGTTGGGGTGCACTTCCCTCCCTAGATGAGGACGAATGTTTCCACTCTTGTGCGTCTCAGACCGAAAAATCCCTTCCCCTTACCACTCCAACTGAGTTGAGCCAAGTGAAAGGTGAAAGTGTCCAATTTAGATCACGGCCGACAAGAGTCATGCGTATATCTCGAAAAGTTCTGGTTAGTCAGTTGAGGTGACTTGAACCCAACCCTAAGTCCTCAAAGAATTAAGTCCTAATGA